>JAWWEQ010012914.1:0-39003 GCA_035583055.1 Torymus tubicola | reverse complement strand
GAGAGTGAGACAAAAAGTATAGCGCGCGCAGTGATTGGCTCTCGCGATACTTCGGTTAGCCCCACCGCTGCGCTGCTTATGAGGCGCTGGAGTGGGGATAGGTGACTGAATTTTTGATCTGAAAATTTGACCTATATAGAGCCCAAGTAGCGACATGTTCACGAATTCACCCTCCCATAAGAAGTTATCACTTCAAAAATGATTGACTTATTAAGAGAAGAATTAACAAAAAATGACATAAAAAACGATCAGGTCGAGGAAGATGCAGATTTACTGATAATTACTACTGCATTTGAAGTCGCTGCTAAGGAAAATGTTACGATTGTTGGTGAGGATATTGACTTACTTATACTTTTAACTCAATTAGCGCCTTACTCGATAGATCTTTTTAATATCTATAACTTTCAATTAGGACTTTTGTCTGTCAGATCAATAGTTGCAAATATATAAGCAAAAACCCGTTTTTTTCAATTTTGAGAATTGTTTAAACAATGAAATTTCACTATTCTCGCGCAGCAAATATATACATTATGTTTCTACCATCGGAAACTATAAGAATCCGCTGAGAGATTGCTGTTCACAATTATGGTAAGATCTTGCCCTTATCAAGCTAGTTTTCCTGGACTGTTCCTGGACTTCAAATTGTAGTTCGAAAAAAAATCAGTAAAATGTTTTTACAATCTGTTAATGACGATAGAAAACTCATTCCAAAAATTTTTGTTTTCCTATTTGAAAATCTATTATTTTAACCTTTCCGTGGATACATTTTTTCGTAATGTGTTTAGTTATGAACCACATACTTAACTGTGCTACAAATGTCGCTACAGCTTATATTTATTTTAATAAATTTTTAAACGCTATTAATAAATCCAAAGCGTATAAAAATGTCGTCGTTTAACTCAAGAGAAGAAGCAGCCAATTATTTAATAAACACACATGTTCATCCTATAAATGCATCTGATACTATGAAAATTGTGACTCAAATTAGGCCTCATGAAAACGGTGATTTTATAAGTGATGTAAAAATTATAAATCAAACATTTTCTGGTAATATAAAATGATGTGAAGTTAATGGCCTTAACTGCCAATGGTTAAATACATTTAAACGAGTTTTATTCAAACGACGTTTCTGGCATTTTTATTTATCTCCCTCTTCAGGATCTAGATACAACAAAATGCTTTTTACAATAAAATTATAATTAAACATTTAACAGCGACAATGTTACTTACAAACGATTATAATTTACATAAAATTTTTTACAAATTTTAAGTCAATTTTCAACTGTACGTGATAAGTTCCGCTACGTCAATGTTTTTTGTTTCACAATTTCGTCCTATTTATACTAGTCGTGTCTAAATGTGTGTGTGGATGTGTGTAAAAGTCAAAATAAATAAATAAAAACAAACAGAAGGAACGGCAGTTTCGTGTCAGCTGATGTCTATTACGATAATATGCTTACGTAGTGTTTAATTTTTCATATTAGTAAACAAAGGTTGTGTATCTCTTGTATTTGCTCATGTGTTCCATCTTTTTACATGAAACTTTTTGTGCAACATAATATAACAATATAAAGCATGTCATTATTTTATTTGAGTTCATATATAAAGCTATAGATATATTGCATTCTTTTTAAATCATTGTTTTTGTATGAAAAATTTCGAAATCATTCAAAAACCTCAAAATGTGAGTTTTGAATATTTACTATATTAGAAACTTTAAAAAGTTTTAACCTTTATCCAATAATTATTAGTATTTTTAACTTATACGTTTATGCATATGAAGTACGCGAAAATTTTGAATTGTATGAAAAGGACTAGGTATAAATAATAGAACAATTCTCCAGAAGCTTACGTTTCTATATACTCAATTCATCGTAAAATGAAAGAGTAAATACAACTTAAAAAGAGAACTTAGAAAGAGAAAAAGTAAGTAAATGGCTATATTTTCACGTAACATGATTTCATACAAATCTGACGATGGTGGGAATCAATTTTGTAACCCTGCGTAGAAGAATTTCTATGGGTGCTCATATAATAATAAAATAATGTCAAAAGAAATCCTTCAATTAACCTTTTATATATGAAAAAATGCGGACCTTCGTCTTGGCAAAAAAGTTACGAAGTTAAGAGGCACAATCGAAGTTAACAGTTACGAAGTTAACCTACACAATCGAAGTTGTTGCCACGAAAAACTTTTACTTTCTATAAGCACGTTTTTTTCACATTTTCTTACACTGTCATTATATCAGTGACTTGTATCATAAGTTAAGGCACCGTAGTCAACCCTCTTATTTTATCGATTAAACTTTCATTTAAAACATTTATGTTTTATCCTACTACGAAAATTACATTATACCAAATTGAAAAAAAATTATGATAATTTTTATGATAATTGATTAGTTAATTAAATATAACTTTGCAACATTACTATTATATATTATTTTTATTTCATAATGATTTTATTCATACAGTTACAATTATTGATATACGATTTGAAGACTACTAAATTTCGTGTGTCACCTACACTACGCAATGTCTTCTCAAACATTTATTATAATATAGAAACTCAAAATTATTAATCAAGTAACAAGCGCGTACATTTACTAATTGTTACGAGAATGAACATCGATTTTTATTATTTATTGATGTTTTTTCTTTAGGCGTACACCATCTTGTCCAGGTCTCCCTTATAAATTTTTAAATAATTTTCCAATATTTTCCAATTCAAATGAAACTGTAATATGGAATCAATGTTCATAAAACTCTTGTAAATCAATTTTCACTTAATAGAGGACAGTTAGCAAGTGGTTTTTACAAATGTTGGAACGAATAAGTACAGCTTGTACTTATAAATGCGAGTTAGGTACTAATGACTCGAGCTTTATCTTTAAAACACATTACAACCAACGTCAATGTGAGATCGTAAAAAAGTTTTGGTAGTTGACATATATGTAAGTATCTTGCTAACATCATTTGACACATAAATAGCTAGCATTAAACTGAAAAGAGTTCTTTTTTACGTAAAGCTGAAAAGTACCCCTCATTACCCTTGCTCGCACTCATTTACTGAATTGTACGTCTTTAACGGCAAATGTCTCGCTCGTTTTCCCGTACCCTAAACTTCACCCTTTCCTCATAACCGCAAATAATAGTCGTATATATATAGCCGCGTAGCTCTTGCGAACCGTTATAAAACCGCGCGATAAGGTATGCGCTGATTGGTCGATCAGGGCCGGCGGCCGGGCCAATGGGCTTGGGGGTGCGCGCATTCGAAGGCGCGCGCGCACGCGAGCCACCCTCCCGCGACTCTCGCTGCGGCTATCACAGTCGGCGCGCGAACGTCGAGCCGCGCGATACATCCTCGACTCGTCGGTTCACCCTTGCTATCTCTCTATCTGCATTCGCGATGTGCGCGTGATTATTGTCTCGCGACAAGTATTATAAAAAGCACGAGGAATTGAGTTCCATGGAGTTGAACATCAATGGACAAGGGATTTGTGCGTCAGAGTTCGAGTAGTTTAGAGAGGTAAGAAAGTGCAAAAAAAAAATGACGATGATTATGCTATAGTATTCGTATAGGAAGGTTTGCGAGAGCGATGTTTTCTTTAGAGTCCGTTTATGGAGTCCCGTGTATTCTCGTGGTTTTTTTGCAGCCGTTTTGCGTTTCAGGAAATTCGATTGCACCGTTGTGTTGATATCCGAACGTAGCTATGTTGTTTCGCAAAAATGAGGATATCGACAAACAAACAAGGTTTTTCTGGTTTTTGAAACCGAATACATGCAAGTAAACATGCGGATTTAATTGACTCGCAAACGAATCTGTTAGATGTACTGTGTCAGCAGAAGCGCGGTACAACAAATAAAAAGAATTTGTTTTTTTTTTATTGCAATATCATCTCGGATGATTTCTATTTATACTGGGCAAAAAAATGTAAATATAATTTCTTAATTAATTGTTATGTCGTATCAATAAGCTTTATTTTTCATGTAAACAATTGAACACGTCAAAAATATTATTGGTTACATTTTCTTTACTATTAAAATTAACATTTTAGTTAAATCAATTATATTATTGATTCATCAAAGTTTTCCAATTATTTTTTACGTAACAGCAATTGCGGCATGACATGCAAAAAAATTTAATTTACTTTAAAAGTAAAGTTTGAAAACTATATTCTTATCGCATGATTTCGGTACTTATCTGATAAAAGTTATTCCTCATTCACAATCATCCAGGACAAAATCTATATCAGATTTTATTAAGAAAAAGTTTTTTTCTTAATTGCAAACTACAATACTTTTAATGTCAAAACACGGTTCAAGTATAGCGATTCATTTTTTCAATGATTTTCAGGTGTATGATATATATCAAATGGAATATAAATATGGAATATAGAAATTAAACTAAGTAGCATAACAGATTTAATGAATTGTTATAATTTGAAGATCCAAATATTTTCATACCTATTATATGGATTATGTTGAGATATATTGTTTGATTTCGTTATTGTTTTCAATAATTACTCTACTAATAGAATTCTCGTGAGCTTGTGAAAATATTTTTCTTATTGAAATATTACACATGAATATTTCTATTTTTAAATATTACTCTTTAGATCGAAAACACGTATGAATTAAAAGATATCGATTTTGCCTCTTAAATAGAACAATACAAAAAAAAAACAATGCAGCTGTATTATCTATGTGTAACGGACAATAGTAAAAGGCATCGTCAGATTGTGTCGGATATGGTGTTTATGTCGATGAATGTGCATAATTTATAACGTCCGGCGCGAACGTAGGAAATCATTATACTTTTTCTACTTTTCTATAAAATATTTATTGAAAAGAAGTTTTATTTGTAGTTTTTATAAAAATTTGTATTCAGTCACTGTAGCGCATAAGTATAATTAAATACTCATTTAATTAATTAATCTATTTTTATGAATATGATAAACTAGTACAAGTAAAGAAATATATTACAATATTCATCGTTTTAGTAATAAACAGTAAATGTTGATGTATAGGTATTTGATATCCATGCATATATGAAGACATCCTCTCTTTACTCATAAGTAAACTTTTTTACTGAGGATTATTAATATACAATGAAAGTAGCTCAAAATCTTTGTTTGCTATTTATGTAGTATTAGTGAGATCATGAATATCATCTTTTAATATTTGATTAAATATTAGGTTCTTTTAATTTAAAAGTAAAAAGAACAATAGTTCTATACTTTAAATCATCAAATGAATTTTGTGGCATTAAATAATTATTTTTGCAATAATATACGTATATATGAAATATAGCTTTTGCAACTAGTTGTACTCAACATGATAGTTCTGACTAGATTTCCGATACATAAAAACTTTGCATTTCATAAGTTAATAATAAAAACAATAAATCAATATTCTTTACTGAGAATTCATCATAGCATCACGTATATGTATTTATTAATAAAAAAAAAAACTTTGGTGTTCTTTCCATGCGTACAATCAAAGCGGTAATATTAAATTATTATGTTTAATAAGCAATTCATAGATTTTATCTCAATTATCCCTATGTTTTCCTATCGCCTAAAATTTACCATAGAGGATAACTTACAACAATCAGTGATAACAATTGTGATATTTTATAATGTTAGCATCAACTCACTATCCCAAGCTCACTTTAGTCTTACAACCTACGTTTAAAATAGATCACTTAAGGAATAATATCCTGAAAAGTATTTTGAGCTCTGAAGAGTTAAGAGTATTAAAAAACTCTGACAGTTAAAATTCGATTGAGAACTTTTATGACTTTAAAATTTTTACTGTATACATAGGGAAGAAATATTTCTAAGTAAAGTAGAGTAAAAGTTTGCTATGATATTTAAAGTTTTACGAATATTTTTAATGACTCTTCAAGATACTAGTTGTTCAATTTCAATTATTAAAAAAGTTTCGAAGTAGCGATAATCCGGTCAACGTGCTGCATCGAAAGATATCGAGATTCATTACAACGGATTAATCTTATATTACGGTTTGTTAAATTATTTATGAGTGTATTACACTGCATAGAAATTTTATAAATAATAATGATAATTTTTAGAAAGATATTTTAGGTAAACAAAAAGTTGACCAAAATTATATTACTTACTGAAACAAATCTAAAACTCCAGAAGAATATTTATCTAATATAATATGTTGTAACTTAATGTATAGCATTAATTTCAAATTAATTATTTTATTTATTAATAAAATTTTATAAATTCAATTTGTATAATTTATTGGAAGTATTGGAATACATTTTTCTGTATGTAATTATAAAACTATTATCGTCGCTAACACATGTTATACATTTTCATGTTTTTGTTCTAGAATCAGTAGCCACTGTTAAGTGAAAAACAGCTTAGTTAAATGCAAATTATATCTACTAATTCAGAAAAATTCAATATTTTATTCAGCTACGTTCGTACTTTAAATGAGTCGTAAAAAATCAGTATCTTTAAAAAAGATTATTATCTGCGCAAAAAAAAATAATTGGTTAAAGCTTTTGAGATATGCAAGAGTAACAGATTTTTAAGTCAAAAGTCACAAATGAAAATATTTTTTTCTCTATAATTAATATAAATATTTAGGACAATACTCAATTATCTGGTCTAGAGCAAAAGTAAATAATTATGGTTTACTGATCTCCACATCACAAAGCATATTAATTATATCAAAGAGACTCTTAAGGCGTCGAAACGAAACTATAAATTTTTGATAAAATTGCGTGTTTCACTACAAATTGTCTACTGGGCTCACCAGTGGGGATACAGTAAATTCTATCTCAAACATACGATGTTACATTCGTTTTATGACATTGTTATATACTTTATAATAAATATCAACTAATGGTAAAATTCGGAACCAATTTAAATATTAATTGACTATGTCTATCATTCTCATAGCACAAATGGTGAACTGTTTTATCTTCAGCCACTTGAAGAATCCATATACTGCGGGAGAATTATTGTTAGACGCCTAGGACTATAGTCTGCTCTAAGTTGTAAATTTTCAGTCTTCTAGTAGAAAATTTATCATGATGTATATAACATGAAAACGGAAGTATCACTGTGTGTTTGAGATAGACTCGGTTGTTTTGTCACTGAGGAGCCCAGCAGTTGATTCAGGGACGCACAATATTTTTAATTAACTAGCAAGATTATGCGCGCTTCGCGCGCTCTTCCTTTAGTATAACAATGTATCACAATGAATATTGCAATATTATGTCGCATTTATTTCTTTTGTTTAATATTCTGAGATTTATACAATTTTACATAGAAACGGTTATTATATTTATGATTTTATTATTTGCAATAAAGACAAATTTTGAGGTTAGGGCTCCACTGAAATACAATTTTTTGCAGCTTTCTATTATATAAAAACAGATTCTAACAAAAAATATACTTCTAATTTCTATTTTAAATTCTCGCGGTTTTTTTCGGACCAATTACATAAAATCTTAAGTGCCGAGCTAAATTCAGCGTCGACCAATCACGAGCTTATAGTCTATCGGACTCGACCAATCCCAAACGTTTTATTTTGGCTTCAACTTTCCTTCATCATCGTTTTTAAATCTAAGCTTGGTTTATGAACGCATGCATTTTTTCAAAAATACATAGACCTACGTACTTTCAACAGAACTATGAAAACTCCCGATTTTCACTTACGATTTTGTATTTTCAAATAGATCTTTTTCATTTAAAACTATCAGTAGTAGCAAAAATATTTACCCAAAACTGTGATATACCCAAAACGTAACCACATTATTCCATTTTTCAGATTTTGTGCGAGGCATAACAACACAAATCCATATCAATTTATGATTTATTGTAGTTGTGATGTATTTTATCTATTCTACATGAATATAAACATGATTCATATAAAACATGTAGAATAACTAGATAACACTTCGAGAGTTTTTGAAATTCTAGTACTTACCATTTCTTTTATAAATCGTCCGCGCTGTTTAATAAGTGCAGTATGCCAAATTGTCGTAAATTTAATAGAAATGTCACGAAAATAAGATTTTTTTTATTAAGTGATAAGAATTTGTAGAATAATTGCTAATTTTGTAGTTTATTGATTCGTTTCATAAATAAAATTTAAGAATATGGTCCAAATTAAACGAGAACAGCACTATTAGATAAGTTCACAGTTTCCGGCATAAGTCCCAACTTTTTCGAATTTCCAACGCATTAGATTTTTAACGAAGGAGTATAACCTAGTGATACCACCGTGTAAGTATATGTTTTTTCTCGGAAACTTGAAAAGTGGATTTATGTGGTTATGCCTCGAACCCACCGTATTATATTACGTATTTTATGCATTTAAAAGCTAGTGACTTCCTGAGCCTTTTGATAAGTATATGTCAAAAATATTCTTACTAAATATTATATAAATACTTTTTATAATTTGGAAAAGTTCATCAACAGTAGGTAAATATTTGAAAAAAATATTTTCTTTGCATTCCTATAGAAAGCGCACGCGCTCTTTGTCTTTATAAAATGATTTATTCTTGATGAAATTGCACCTCATGCACAAGAAATAAAGAAATTGAAATAATCCAAGCAGAAATAATTACGAGGAAAGAAACGCAGAATTCCATCAATTTTTAATCTGCTTTTAAAATATCATTCTGCGAGTTTATTCCACCTGCGAATGAAAAATGTATGCCTATTCTTCTGTCGTTTCTTAAGTGTCACACAAAACCCAGAATCGATTTCTTGCCTCATTAGTGTTTTACTGCCGTTACGATACAGTCGCTATTATTAATCGTGAATACTTCCCTTTACCGTTCATACTAAAAAATCAGAATTATCAATAATTACAATTTCCATATGCGACTACGAAACTTTACAAATTGCGTATAAATAGGTAATACTTTTGTTTGTTTTCAAATTTTGTGTAGCTTAACACTCTTGTGCATTAATAAGTATTACTCAAGTAACCAAAGCGGCTTTAAAATAACTAGGGCGCGAATACATTAGTAGGATGACCTAATTATTTGTAAATCATAACTGAGTAATCACCATTGATTACTGTTATATTTTGAAGTTTTGAAGGTAACGATTTATATTTATACAAAAGAAAAATTTATAAATATTAATACACGCAGAGTAGATTTTGGTCATGGTTTAACGTAAATCTTACACATTAACTTAACAATTTGTACCGATTAAAAAAAAAGCTTTTGGTAAATTATAGTTTTGAAAATTACATCTTAATATCTCAACTGCACAATTTCTTTATCTCTCGAAAATTGAGTTCACCATGCCTTAAATAACCAAATAGGTTCTTGATTATATTGCTCAACTAAAAGAAACTCAAAGTGACAGAATCGAAAAATCGCATCGCATATGCGGAAAAAGTAGCCGCTGATAATAAAGTAATCAGCATGAAGCTCCTCTAATTAGATCAGCCCGTACACCAGTGTGCACGGAGAGAATGAGAAAAGGGGAGAGAGGGGACAAAAAAAGTTTTGCCTCTCGTTCGCGGGCTTTCCTTATCTGAGCAAAAGAATCATGTCGTACCGCTGCGACCGTCGCAATTTGCTCTTCCGGACGTGGGCGAAGTCTCCTGTGATTTTCGCGGGGATACGTGGGGATATCGTATAACCCATTTCGTCGCTCCACTATCTTTAGCGCTTTCTCTTTACCTCTCTCTCTCTCTCTCTTTCTCTCTTACCCTCTCTTTCTACTTGCGAGAGCGCAGCGAAAAGAAGAAAGGAAAAATTTCTCGTTTCTAGTCTTTTCTTTAGCCGTGAACATCGGCGCTCGGAATAACGAGAAAGCCGGAGCGAGAGGGTGAGTGCTGTGGATTTTTTTTCACATCCCTTGATTTCGGTATGACGAGCGAGCGACTTGAATTCGCTTTTCATTTTCCTCAAAGGGCGCGACGGAGAATTCGGAGTGGCGATTGTTTGCTTGGCGGTCATAGGTTAATTTAACGGTCCATCGGAAAATTTGGCGGGTGCAACAATTCCGACAGGGAAGAGCCGATTTTTCAAGGAAGGAGGGTAGCAATTTATTATATTTTGTATAGATACATTTTCACGCGCTGGGTGTGTTTCTGTAGGAAAATGAAGAAAGAGCATAATTTTCTTCTTTTCTTCGGAGATAAAAGGAGTTTTCAAATAATACAGAGCCGCATTCTAGGCGTAGATGATCATAAAATTTGAAATGATATTTTATACAACTCTTCAAGTAAAAATAGCAACTTCAATTTAGGCGTAGAAAAAGAATCGCAGCAACGTAGGCTTCAATCTCGTTTAGTCTGTAAAGAAAAACTATATGATTTCTTATACGATATTTGTTTCCAACATGCTGCAGTAACTTTGAAAGATTGGAAAACTATTTTTATCCGTTAGAACGTAAAATATGTAGTTATTAAACGTATATGTGGAATTCTTCGGAAACTTTGCCCTAAACTGGTTCCAAAAACGACGAAAAAAAAAAAATTATTCAAGTAAATAATGAAAATTGATAATTAAAAATTCAGTGACTGGATGAAAATGGGTGCACAACAAACGTGTGTGAATATATTCATTAATATTTCGGAATTTCTATATGAAAATTCCGTAGCTGCAAAATTTTTAAATTAAAAATATTTGCAATCTATAGGTATATATAATGTTAAAGCGAAAAAGGCGATCTCAATTACGAGCAGGTCGAAAGATAAAAAATAGTTTTTTTAAAAAAAGTACAACTTACACTAATAACTAGAAGCTCGGAATGCGGCTAAAAAGAGCTCACCGCATTCCTGAACTATAATATGCTGCTGTACGTTCATCTCGGAGCTCGCGTGAGCGCGCGCGCGCACGCCTTGATGCTCACCACGGGCTTCTCCGAGAAAGAGAGAACGAATTTTCAGACCACAATCCGCTTATACATGCCGGTCAGCAACGACGCATTTCGAATTTTTCCGATCTCTGTTGCTCTCGCGCGCGGGTTTATACGTACGTGATAAAAAGGTGGCGAGTTACCTGTATTTTTCATAATTCTGGGTCGGATAAAAAAAGTGCAGTGTTCGCCAAACGCGGTGTTTCGATGATGTACGATTTTACGGTTTCTGATTAAGGGTAACCGATTGCTATAAAACGAATAACGAACGTGAGAAGTTTGAGAAATGAGGTTTGAACGTTGTTGGGATAATATTTCAAAATTTTCACGTAAGACTGAGGGGTTGAGAAAACTTTTCGTATTATCTTGATTGGTATGTAGGGAAAGTGGAACTCCGTTCTTAATTAAATTAAGAGAATGTGCTGATCTGGAAGTTAAGGGCAATGACCGGAAGTAAAGGGCAAGAAATTTACAACGGCTTTGATTTTGCAGAAATTGGTTCCGTAGGTCAAGTGCAAACGCAAAGTATATGTTCTATACAAAGAGCAAAAGACGTAGTGTGGAAAAGATATCTGAAATAATGATAGTTTTTCGATGAGTTTAAAACATTTTTATGCGTTTGGAAGTTGACTCCTTTATGAATTCTACATAAAAATTCTATAGGAGTACAGTATGTGACTAAAAATTATATATACGAATGGTCTTTTCATATAGTATAAGAGTATAGGTCTTTATAAGTGTTTTACAAAACAAGGTTAACATATTTATTCATTACATTTATTATATCACCGAAATGATGTAGTACTTTTATGTCTGATTAAAATAATTATTTCAAATTGTTCCTCTACGTGATACTCCTCTTCAAAATATAATTTAATTTCAAACCAAAATGGAATATTATTTTTCAAGATGTTTTTTTTATTTTTCAAATAAATAAGAAATAAAAATACTAAACTTAATTTAACTAAGATATATTAAAAATCTCATACTTCAAAATGGTTTTACGCCTCTTAGTCTTTAAAATCATAATACTTTCTATAGCTGCATGTTAAATAACAATTTATCGAACCGCAATTTTTCTCGTTTATCTTCCAAACTATAGACTTTGAAAAATCTGCCTGGTCTTTGTCCCCCCGACATCAAAAGTAACCCCGAGAAAGACAAAGTTTTCTCCCATCCGTTCACCTCGACAAATCAATCTCGCCGTTGAATCTACCTACCTCTGCGCTCATCGATTCCAAAAGAGGAAGAGAGAGGGTGAGAGAGAATTTGATATATATATATATAAGGAAGACCTCTCTCTCTCCCTCTCTGCCTTCATAATGCGCTCCCTTTCACGAAATTCCTCTCCCAGCCTCTATTCATTCTTTAGCGTGGAAAAGAGTCGAGCGCGGACCGGTACATGTATAGGTATATTATATATAGGTATACGCGCCGAAATCGATCTCTACCTCCACGCGGCCATCAGTTGCGCGCCGACCGCAAGATCTAGTTCAAGGCTCTGTGGCGCGCTCGCGAGTCTGCTGGGGGTGCGCGCAAGCTTTCTCTCTCTCTCTCTCTTCTCTCTTCGCTGCCGCTTTTCCCTGACGATGATATATGCACGTGCGCGCGCGCGTGAGTGAACTCTCGCGCGCTGCGTGTGCGGAGAGATATACACACGAGGCAAGGACCATCGCGTACTTCGTTGCGGTATAAAACGAATTATCAACTGAATGTTGTTTAAGCTTTGTTGTATTTTTTTTTATATAATGCGTAAAGAAAAATTTTAGAGGATTGCAAATTTGGGAAAGTATTTTGTTGTTAGAGTTTACAGATTAAAATGATGTGGGTAGAAGAAATATTTTTTTAATTAATGGTACTTCGCTTAAAACACAACCGAGATTTTTTCATTTTTTAAAAAACAAAATAAATAACATTATGCACATGCAATAAACATAATCGTTCTTTTTGGAGTTTACTAATGTGTATTTTATATAACAAAGTATCATATTCTGAGAAAATGTATTAACCGGCGAATTGGTTTGGACAATCTTCCTGGGGCAAGAATCTTCCTTGCCGCGGGAAGATTGTCTAAATCCATTCCTATATTGATTGCCACCAGCGTAGGATACATTTAAATGAAAAAATCTTAATTTCTCGTTCAACAATAGAATTTTCATAACATAGAAATTCTTTTCTTGTTCTTATACTAATTGATTGTTAAATAATAATTGATGCACAAAATACGATATTTGTAGTTAATTTTTCGTTGACTTATTTACGCCCAAAGCTAAATGAAATATTTGAACATCCAACACACAAAAAATGTTTCCAGTCTCTGAGAAACAACGTTGACATCCCTAAGCCTCACTAAAATACGTTTTCAGCAGATTGAAATCACTTTTTGTTAGTCTTTTTATTTTTTATTTTTAGAAATCCGAGAGTGATATTGGTTTCCCTATGGGTAATCTATCAGTCGATTAGAAAACAAAGGAAAAAAATCATCTGCGGCCATTACGCAGCCATCTCACTTATGCGACATATGCGGGTAGACAGGTGCAGAGATGCGTACATGCGAGAAATTACGGCAAGGGGATAGGCGAGGGGAAGAGAAGAAGACGAAGGAGAATGAGATTGCGCGACGCTGGTTTTCATTATCTTGAGAGAGTTTGCGCACACCGCAGACTTGCGTGCAGGGACTTTTCCTTGTTCTTTCATGCTTTAAGTTTGTAGTGGGTAAATTGACAGCTCGACGGGGAGAGTTTATTTTGGGATTATGTTGTTTAATCTAATATTTGTTTACCGATTAAACCTAATTTCCGAGTATAAGTAGAATTATTGATGTTGCTTTAGAAAATAGGAAAGAGGAAGCTTTCTAGAAGAAACATATAACTTGTTTATCGAGAACAGTTCATTGTAATATATACTCATTTAGTAATATTAACAACTAAGTTATTTGAACACTCTTTTCATTGATATTCATAATATTATGAACCATGTGTTTAAATAAAATGCTAAGAAGAATCAGCAATTTGAATGAAATGTTGCATACAAACATCTTGAAGAAGTTGTATTATCGTATACATTCATAAGAATCTGAACCTTATTAATTTTCATGCACGTTCATTAACATTAAAGAATGCGCCGCAGCTGATAAAAAAAAAATATTTGCGAGGGGTGCGCACATTCTACGCCACGACGACGGTTGGTGGCGGCGGCGGTCCTTGAGGCGAAAAATGAGAGATAAAAAAACAAAAGGGGGAAGATAGAAAGGCAAGTCGAGCAATCGTAACAAGCCCACGTGCTCGCTAGCAGTCTAACAATAGGCGCGTGGCGGCGTGCTAATTAGCATTGTGTCGAGGGCCTCGCGAAAATTTCAGCGATGCCGCGCTCACGTATACATACAGACATATACGTAGGTACACATACCTATAGATATATATATACATGTGAGTAGTGTCGGTGATGCGGCCAGCGCGAAAAGCCTGTTATAAATCATGAAGAAACGGGAAGATAGAAAGGTTCCTTCAGCTGGCGGCGAGCTCAGCTGTTTGAGAAAATATAGACTGTATAAGTTTACGTCGATATCAAAGGAAAATTCGATTTTTTCGTAATGTCGGTCGAGATTGAAATATATCTTGTAGGGAAATAAGGTTGAATTACGGCATTTGTATACTGATATATTCGAACGTTATGTTTGAATTATTTTTATTGTTAAAATATACATAATTTTTCATCTATACTTTTAACTTATATAGTATAATTTTGACACTCATAGATTTAACAAGAAGAAAAGTTTATTTCCAGTAACGAAGATTTCTCATTACTTATCATGAAATGCAACTGCGTGAAAACATTTCATTGTCTCTGCTTTACTATGTTTTCGGCGTATTTTAGACGTTTTTTTAAAGGGTAACATTCTGTTTTTCACTTCGAAACAAAATAACGTGAAATTGTAAAGAGTTGTAAGATGTTATTTGATGCATTTCAAGTTAAAATTCATTTATTTGTTACATAAAATTTTAATTTATAATAATTTTAGCATGCTATATATTTTGTAGATAAATTTATATGATTTTTAAATGATTCATTATTAATGGCCCATATCATTATGATTTGTAATGATTATTGACAAGTAAAATGTGTAAAAAAAATGTAACAATTTTAAAGTTTATAAATCGTTTATAAAGTATTTTAAAACTGCGTTGATTTTACTTTTAAATATAATAAAAATTTAAGATTTCTTTATGAGTATTGTTTGTTATAAAGACGATGAAGATAAGAGGATTTCTTCTTCTTAGATACCTTTTACGTGTCAGTTAGGTTGCATTTGCGGGCATGGCGTTAATTGCCACATGGAAAAGCTCTAACAAAGACTGCTGTGGTGAAATACAAATTACTGGTATTAAAAATGCTGAGAAATTATCGTAGAAGTATGGAAAACATGGTTTTTTAAGATTATGTAGAATAAACATATATTAAAAGAACATTAAAATCCGACTGTCATTTGCTTTTTTTTGTCGTTGAAAAGTTTCGATATCAAGTAAAAGTTTTTAAAATTAATTTTTATATTTTATTATGAATGATTAATAAAAAACATTTGTGAAATTATTTACTGTTTAATATTTTATAGTTAGTATACACATTATATGAAAAACATTATACAGCTATATTATAAAAATAAGATTATGCTTAATCTAAAAATGTTGAAGCTTTCTTTGTGTCGCTTAAAAATATGTAAATCGGCGCTTTTTGGTGCTGACATTTATTTTTACTAAACAAAAGTGTTGTAGCTTAGTTTCACGCTCAAATGGAGTAAAAAGACGAGGGAAGGAATTTCGTTTATTTATTCGCGTAGCGACTGCTGCGTTTAAATAAAACACTGTAGAGCAAACGACTACCAAACCGACTCTTTGGCCCTTCGCATATTCCACCTTTTTTTTACAGTAATTTAAATTTGTGGCAAGATACATTCGTCTCTTAAAAGTAGTCCACTGTCACGCCGTACGTACATAATGCGAATATTTTTTTATTAAGGAAATTTCGTAATGAAAAAGTGATTAAGCATCTTACGCAAAAAACTAATAACTCTTTTAGCAATTAGAAAGCTAAACAATTACTGATGTACTTTAATTTTATTTTACAATTAGTTTTTAAAAATTTTTGGATCAACTATAATTTAAAGCCTCGTTTTAACGCCAATCATAATTAAAACTTGATATTGCTTCAAAAATAAAAAATCAAGGTTTGAACGAATGTTCGTAGCAGATACACGTTACCAATTTCAGTTTGAACTTTTTTTTTCACTGTCCGTCATGTAACTTTATTTCGTTTTGAAGATTCTATAAAACCTTACACCTTTAATAAAACTTTCATCTCAAACATATGGACTTGTCATTTTTCACCTCTATTTTATTGGATGTAGTTCAAAAGCTTTTAATATAGCTGACATTCTCTTGATATAAAGACCTCTAAAAGCACACGTCGAAAATCCTGCTATATAAAGTCTTTTCTACTGATATCATCGAATTATGACAATGGATATATGTTGTATTTCGGTATAGACTAGAATAAAATCGTTTTTCATTTCCTTTCTTCAAGTAAAGTGCTTTTCTTTAATATTATTTCTTTTAATCGTTTTAAGAGTAGGAGGTTGCCATTCAGATATAAGTTAGATAGAAGTATAAAACTTAAATTATTAAATACAAATAAAAATATACCAAAGGAGTTATGAGGATTTCATGATCAAAAAACTTTCTTGTATATTGGTATACCATATATAAATTGTATACACATGTATGCATGTAGGCACACACATAAAATCCATAAATTAAATGGTATTAATTATTAACCGTGTAACGCGAAATTAGAAATTTTAATTTGAGGTGACATTACATTGATTACTAATTCATATTACTAATTAATTATGATACGGAATTAGTCAACAACTAAACTGTAATTATTAGATACGTAAAGTATAATTGAAAATAAAAATTCAGTTCTTAATGAAATATAGCAAAGAATTATTTTATTATTATTATTATTATTATTATTATTATTATTATTATTATTATTAGAGAATTAACGGGTAAAACCCTTAGTACACAAATATTTAAAGAAGTGATTAATACAGTCATTTAATAAAATTTTAACAGTAGCGGCTTAGTAAAACTTTTAAAATTAGAAATCGATATAATTTCAGATAAATTTCAGATTTTTATCTCTTATCTTTAATTATTATTATTCAATAATTAGTTTCCGATTTTGTACCATTTACAAAATTTTACAACTTGAAAATAATTATTAAATTATGCATAATTAGGAAGTGATTCATCTCTTTTTTATATAGATTCAATATTGTCAGTAAATTTAATTACTGCGGTTGCAGTTATTTAATTTATCGATCTTAAGTTCTTAATATGAAAATAAAGTTATGTTTACTCATTTACGTATTTCGAGGAAATCTAATCCGTAATAAACTTGTCGCATCTAGAGGCCTTAAGGCGAGTTTTATCGATAATCAGGGACTACAGTGTATTCGCTTGACTTGTAGTTCTCCTGCTTATGATCTGTTTATGTTTGAGTTAAGGTTGTTCTGCGTTCATGAACTAGGGAAATGCGTATTCGTGAGTATAGTAATCAATTTACCAATATTAGTTATTTTTAATTTTTAATATTAACACAAAGTGATAGGTATTAGAAATATAATTTTTCTTTCAACTCATTTATATCGTTACAGTTATTGTAATGAATCAGAGATATTAAGTGAAATGTTGTATAAATCAATATTAAATATATTCCTCTAAATTTTAAGCTAACGATAAACTTGATAAAATAAAACAAACGAGCTTTACATATAATGATATACTTCACAAATGAAAAAGGGTAATATTCTAAAAAACTTATTTAATGTTATTTAAATTTATTGAGTGATTAATATTAAGGAATTATGATAGCACGTTTTCTATATAAATTAAAATTATAAAGGGAATGAATCTCTGTCTAATTTGAATCTTTTTCTATTTCTTTTCACGTCTTTTAAAAACTTCCTAAATTCTATCACGCAATTTTTTCAAATTGGCAAAACAGAACTGGTTTTTTACTTGATTGTTGAACTGAAACAAGTTTAAACATGTAACCAGTGCTATTGAGACTTTTTGTGCGAGAGTTCGATAATCTGAAAGTTTTGCTGTAGTTAGAAAGATTTGCAGAAAGCATCAAATAAGAAAACAAGAACGAAGCTAAGCTATGCTTCGGTGAGAAAGAAAGAAGTGATACGCAGTAATGGAGCTCGTTTTACTTTTTCTCAAGTTTAATTATCTCGTGGCGCCATTTGATACGCGAAGCGCAAGAGAAATATAGTACATCTTGGAAGATTTTGCTTATTTGCACCGTAACTAGTACGAGCAAAACATATATCTATATTTTTTACACAAATGATAATTATGTTACAGACTACTGCAAGGATAATTATTCTTTTATGTTTAATAAAATTTTATTACCAAAAATAGGAATATAACAATTATTTTAATTGATCTTTCATCTGAATTTAATTAATTTTTCACTGTTTGATCAATTAAATTGATGTAGGACTTACTCTAACTGTAATGCATTTTCAGCAGTTTCTGACCAGTGTAGATATACGGTGACTAATCAATATTCTAGACAAAGACCAAGCGGTAATTGACAAACCCGCATTGCATTTCGACCAATCAGTACTGAGGTGGCTAAAAACAGTTTCAATTTCTGCACGTTCTCATAAAGCCGAACCTCATGTTTTATTTTCTTCTACATAAAAAGGTCTCGGTGGAAAAGCTTTTACGGTTTCAATGCACTATTTGATTTCATTTAATTAGGTTAAATCTCTTTCTAAGATTTCCATTATAGAAATAATGAGTTTAATTGGTATTTTAAGGTTGAATTCACAATTTCACAAACAATTTTAAAAGAGCGTTGAGATATTTACAACTAATTACAAAACTTACATAACAAAATGAATGAAAGTTTGTGTTTTTCAATGCCGTGATAATTAATATAGTCATCTAATAATCGTCAAACAATATTGATTTGTGTTTAATAACGTAATAAAGAAATGATTAAAATATATCTTCTTTGATAAGGTTTCATCAGTTCTGAAGCAGGTGTGAAATACTTGCGCGTGGACACATGTATACTGGTATCGCGCGCTTGCTATTCACACCCCGGAAAACAGCTGACTCGTGGAAAAGGCGACGTGTGTCTTACTCTAGTGGCCTGAAGTCGTTATCGATTTCGCTCGTGGTTTCGTGAGAATTCCGAGGATCGCGCTCGTTTTACCTCTATACCTCTGCACGTCTACCATTCCAGGCTTCCTGTTTTTCTCTACTACTTTTTCTACGCCCTCGCTCGACTGACGCTTTTCCGAGAAAGTGTAAAACGGGTAAATATTTTTATTTTGTTTTCAAGAATACGAATGCAATGTAAATACGCAATACATTGAAACATTTTCCAATGCCGAGGCATCCTTGAATTTTGGAATTGAATAAAAAATATCCGATATCATGGACCAGTGATGTGCAGTGATTATTTTATTTTCACGCGTATTTTTAAAAATTAAGGTCGTATTATTCGTGTTATTTATGTATTTTTAGATTACGTACAATCTGCCTTACGAATGAATAAACAACTACCACTTTATCGACATTGACCGGGGTCCATGAACATAATATACCGTGTTACTCATAGTAACGTAAAAAATAATGTAAACAGAAAACGATTAAATGGTTATAATTTAAAAGTGTATAGATTATTATGCTATTATCCTATTATCCCATCTTAAAAAAATGATGGATTTGTTGTGAAATCATTTTATTCGTAATTTGGTTGGTGGCTGTAATGGGTTGGTAGGTCACAAAAACAAAAGTGGCGCGCGCTTAGAGATGACTAGTACTAAAAATTATTTGTTGATTAATAATAAAACTATTAATTATGATATAATTTTATAGGTAATGGACAACTAAAAAAACACTCTTAATCAAGACTTGTTCGTTCGTTTCTTATTGATAATTTCGATCATGTCGGATTTTAGCAGAGAAAAAGAAAATTAAAGAAAATGTCAATAACTGAGAGTTTCATTTAGAGTAAGTATTTGAAGGGTGTCATAAAATATTCCGTGTACCGTTGGCAAGAGTATAAACAGCTACACTGGTCGAGTGAGAATGAGAACCAGGGAAAGGTATATAGAGAAACGCGAAAGAGGAAATGAGAAAGAAATGTTTACCGATGCTAGTCGCGTCCATCTAATAGAAGTGCGAGCTAATAACTCGAGCGCTCGCGCTGTCTAGGCTGTCTCTCTCTCTCTCTCTCTCTCTCTCTCTCTCCCTCTCTCTCGTTTCAACACTCTACGCGCAGCTTTCGCAGTGATTGCAAAAAAGTACTGGCCGGGGTTGAAGCTGGTTCTTTATATATGTATATACACGTGTATGTGTGTGCGATAGAAAAAAAAGTGCGCGCGCGGCGTTTCGATCGCGGACACAAGCGACGAGATTTCTTCGTTCGGACGCGGCATGTAATCACTGTGCGATTCAAACGGGAGTCACGTACGTTTTTCAACCGCGGAAAAATCAGCGTTAATGGCTCCCCCGGTGGTAGAGAGGAGGAGATATTGTACCACCAGCGCGTGAAATCGATATCTGATTACGTCATCGTACTCGCAGGGGTTTTGTCTTGTTGAGGAAACGTCGGTGACAAGAAATGAGTAAAAGGTGTACAGTGAAGAGAGCGCCATAAAAACCATCAAGATGAAAGATGAACAGTTTGCAGTTAGGTATATGGTATATCTTGAAAAGTAGGCGACAAATTTTTGTCAATTATATGTCGATTTTGCGGTATGTTTTTCATGTATAGTATACAATTTGCATTATCATTATAGTAACTGATTATAAAGGTTTCTATTAGATGATGATTATTTTTTTGCAAGTACCATTATTTGCTTTCACTATTTCATTACACGAATAAATCATATAGTGTATGCGAGTAGTACAAATTTATTCAAGGAAGAATTTCTATTTACTTGAACTTTCAAATTGGAAATCATGGATATAATGTATACTCTGCATGCACTGCAGTTATTAATCAGAGTTATATTACCTTTTAAACATATATCGTGAAAATAATTTGAGTCTTTGCTAACATAAATGATAAAAGGCTGGAGTTTCATTTGAAATAATTTCTTCATTGATAAAATTCAGGGAATATTGCTATTTATAAGCTAATGGGTGTATTTATTTAAATTAAAAATTGTATAACTTATACAAAAATGTAATAATAATAACGTTATTTTTAAGAAAAAAATGATTACAAACTATAAAGTAAGAAAAAAATTAACCCTTGTGTACCATTAATAGCTATAGTATATATATATGCACACACAGTATGAGAAATACGTGTGCGGACGAGATATCTCGTCACGTGACACAGGAGGGTTAATATAAGTCTCGTAAAATAAAAAATAATGCTTGAATTCCTATTTATAGATCATAGTTTGATATTTACAGTGCTTTATCTTTATCAAATAAAAAACAGTTATCTAAAGGCATCCAATAAAACCATTCAAATGACGTGCGTCTAAATCATATTTTTCTGAATATCTGAACGACATTCTACAAATAGTTTTAGAACTATTTATGAAAATACTTTGAAAATTGAGGGCATGACCATGAATCTTATATTTGCATAACCAATATTGTGGAGAATGGTTGAATAAAAAACGAATTTCAAGGGATTGAAAATGAATGTCTGACCGTACCCATATAAAGTCTACTTGAAATGGCCACATATCATTGGTTTTAATTTTAGCCAAAGTAAGTAAAAATGAGTATTAACATAACTTTTATTTTGATTTTACTATAAACTAAATCACTTTCTGTTTGTCATTTTTTATAAATTTTGGAACAAATTATTATTTGTTTATAATATGATCCCGCGACCTGACTAAGTGAAGATAAATATTCTCCTTTGATACGATTTGTGATATAGTATTATATAGCCAATATAAAGTATGAAATAATACTTTTTGCACTAAAGCTACAATTTTTTTCAATTCCGTGTAGATTAATTAAATCAGAGTCTATATAGAATAAATTTGGACAATAAAGGCCCAATAATAAAAATATCTTATAAAACAGTACCATTTGTCAACAACCGTGATTATCAGTACCAACAAATCATTGGAGACTCGGAGACACTACGATACATCCCTGTGTTCCGAACCACTGAACAATCTGTTAATTCACCGTCTCGATCATAAATCACTGCACAGAGCTGGCACACCAGCCATGTATAGCGCTTCTTCCTTCTGTCTCCTCGCCTGTCGACAGCGACAAAGAGGCCAAAAAGCATTGGCTCACGACAAAGTGCCGCGCGCAAAAATGAGAGAGCCAAAGAGAGAGACCTGGTACTGACAACACGGTCGAACAAAAAGGGTCGCACGGTGTACACAGAAACTATATAGTCGCGCGCTTGCGCGCTCTCTCACTTGTATTTACACGCGAATCGCTTTAAGAAAGCATATATATATAGCAGATACGAGAGCTCGGGGTGCAAGGGCTGCTTAAAGTCGCGAAGTCTGCTTTTATTTCTGTGTCTCGACGATTTGTGAAAAGAGACGCGGGCGAACTGAAAAAAAAATGACTACGCGGAAAAAGTGTGCTGGGGTGCAGCGCGCTTGCCGTGTCGAGTGCTGCTGTAGCTGCGTATATACGCCCGAGATGAGGAGAGTCGAATGTATAGGCTGTCTTCGTCGTATATATATATATATGTGTAATCGTATGTGTTTGTATATACAAACGGCTGAATGTGCTCTGCTCTGTTTTCTAGGGCCAATACTGGGAGTGTCGTGTATCGGGGAATCGTAAGAATCAAGAATCGAGTTCGAAACACTTGCCGTTAAATAAACATTATGTGTTCTAGTTCAATTGAAGGTATTTTATTAAATATTTCTTTTCATGAACGGTAAATGATTTTATATAGTGATAAACGGAAAGTAATCGGCTATATACACGTAATTCTCAAATATTGTTAAGTGGTGTATGTTTCATAGGCATAAAGAATAACGTGTGAAAAATTATTCGACAAACGGGATGCGAACTCTCGGACTGGCAGTTTGTAGTTTCGTATTCTACCACTGAGCTAACGTCGCGATGCCATGACGGGTACATCGGGAGCTGGTTGTTCTTTCTACTGAATCGTCGGTCTCTCGTCTTCTACGTGACACAAGTAAAAAGATTTTATAAATTTTTTTCGATAAAACAGTTGCAATTGTATATCTTTAGATGATTAATTAAAAATGTAAAAAAAAATTGTAATGCTAATTAAAAATTTCTATTGAATTATCGTCTTATTTCCGTATGTACGTGCGTAATCTCATTAAGTAACCTTTTTTCATCACCAAAAAAGTATTTAACTTTCACAGTCTATTACTGTAAGCTGTGAACCTTTCTCCTCATACATACGTGCGTAATCTCATTAAGTAACCTTTTTTCAT
The DNA here is from genome assembly GCA_035583055.1 of Torymus tubicola. Taxonomy (NCBI): domain Eukaryota; kingdom Metazoa; phylum Arthropoda; class Insecta; order Hymenoptera; family Torymidae; genus Torymus; species Torymus tubicola. The sequence goes on along the minus strand of JAWWEQ010012914.1, from coordinate 15,633 downwards.
CATCAAAAAAGTTTTTAACTTTCACAGTCTATTACTGTAAGCTGTGAACCTTTCTCCTCATAATCACACCCAAAATTGTCTCTTAACTATTATGCTAATGTTGCTTCATAAAGGTGTCTTTGTTTGCCTTATTAAAACAGTTTTAAGTGACAATTCTGTATAAATTTCATCAAAAAGTACGAACAAAAATGTCTATTTTTACATCAAAACTGAACAAACTTTATACATTCAAAAGATAAGATATAAATTTTAGAAAATTTTTAAAGCAAGATAAAATGTTGAGACTTTGAAACTCACACCCAGCGGAAAATTTTCTCCAGTCAATGAGAATTCAATTGACTGTCATAAAGTTTCCCACTAAATCGAATTCGCGGCGTATACACCTACGTTCTTATTTCGCCTCGGAGCAACGGAAAACATCTGAGAAAGAGAGAGAACGAGAGGAACTCTATAATGCAACGAACTCGAGAGGCCCTCGTGTCTTCACTGAGCCAGTCTGGGCGTAGTACTCTGTACGCGCAAGCTAACTTCTATTCCCATGTGACGCGTACCTACTGCATCTTTATACACGCACTGTCCGCTATTTCGATCCACTCTCTCTCTCTCTTTTTCTCTTTTTCTCTCTCTCTCCCTCTCTCTCTCTTCTGCAGCCATTGACGAACAATGGGATTGTGTCGGGTCGTTACCTTCGTGGCATTGTTGATTCTTGGCCGATTTTTTCAATCCCCCTCTTCCCTCTTGCTCTCGTAGGTAATCGAACGCCAGCGGCGCTGACAACGAGGTTTGCGTACAGACTTTGTACGTTCGACGGCAGTTCAACCCCTTTTTCTCTTCAGTCTATCGAAAAAATTTTGGAGAAAATGTTGGCTCATTGGCTGGGTTGGAATTTATTTCTCGTGGCGTAACGATGCGGATCGAATCATTTTCCGATGCTATTTAAATTTCTGCGAGATTTTTGTTATCGATTGCGTCACGTGAGTATAACAAACATTTTAATTGGGTTATAAAATATAGAAATTTGGAGATGGAAAAAAGGAGATAACCAGAAAAATGTTTGACCTTGTTCCCCTTCAAAATGAGAATTCTGACTTTTAAAAATGGAGTGAGTTTGCTTGTGCAAACTAGATTATGAGTAATTATGTGAACTTTCATGGACCGTCCGAAACATTTTTTGATAATAAGAAAAAAAAATTTTAAAATATAAAATACTTATTTTAAACTACTTTAATACAATTTGATACCTTTTTTGAATTGCGAATGGAATGTATTACAACTTATTAACTTTTACCTAATGTGTAACTCATATAGCGGCATATCTATTTGGAAAAATCATTCTAACAAGAAGAGGCCACAATCTTCAGATCAGGATTTCGAGTAAAATTTTAAAGTGTAAATTTGAAATGTGAATAATCAGACTAATGGTCTAATGCTTTAAGAAAGTCGAATTTCTTCATAAAACTTGTTAAAAAGAATTCTAATTCAAACAACAATTAATTAATTTTTAAAAATCTTGTAGATGTTCTAATAAAATGAGAGGAAACAAAATTTTCTTTGCTTTATCTGGGTTTAATACTTTTAACTTTATACAAAGTTAGAAAAACTCTAAGTTTCGTTGTGAAAATGTACTCAAAAATAATAAACATCTGATTTTCTAAATTCGTATGACTTTTTGAGTTACCTATTAAACTCAACTTAAAATTGACAATTTTGAACAGAATTGAAATTATTATATTCTAGAAAAGCAAATCAAACTTTGTTTTCTTGATTCGCATCTTTTTTCTTTTTTATAGTAATGAATGTTTTAGATAAATAGCACTAAAAATGTCAGTAATTTATTTTTTTCAAAGCGCACAATCGTACAGCTTTTGCAATTTTTTGGCATCCAACATCAAAGTTTGAGAGGAATTTGAAAATTGATTTATGGTGGTGACCTTTTGAAAGAAGATTAAATTGAATATCAAATATGTATCAAAAGAGACTAATGTAAACTTACATATCCTTACCTTATAAAACTTTATATATTGATTCAAAATTCAAGTTTATACTTGCACGTGTATAGGTAACCGTTAAAATTGACGTATCAAATGCTCATAGAAAAACATGACGCCTCCTCTATATTCATACACTTTCATACTCACTCTTTATTTTCTATGAATAAATTCATTCTATAGATTTAAAAATAGCACAAGAAAAAATATAATTATTTAAATGCAATAATATTTTATAGATAAGTATGAAACGTAAATATATAGAATTTATAAATAGAATATTTTAAAAACAGTTAAATACGAGTGATTAGGAAAATATTTCTTTCTTCCAAATGATAAAACATTTATTCTTTTAATTTTATAAGAAATTAGTTTTTCAGAAATTGAAAGATGTTGATTGTCGCCTGTTTCTGAAACGTACAGACTATTTGCTTAAAAATTGCAGTTTTAATATTTTTTTACAATCTAATATACAAATTTATCACATGATCGTAATTATCCAATCAAATTTAAAAGAGAAAATAAAAGTTGTATTTTACCAGATACCGTGAAAATAGTACAGGGTATTATTTGAACTTATTGTACAGGCTCTCTATTTTATTGCTTTTATCTCCATACTCGTTTTCCTGACTTTCAAGCAGTATTAGATAACTTCCAAAGATATTTGTACTGGTTTATAAGTTATATAATTTTTTCATACTCTTTTATAATAAAATATTTACTAGACCACATTTCGTAAAAATCAGAAGAATAATATATTACGAAAGAAAAATTGTACATTCAGTCAATGCTTCAGTATACTAAACGTTGATAACAGATATTTAAGTATAATTCCCCATAACACTGAAGCCTGACAAAACGTTTTTCTCATTCAAACTTTGCGATTGGCCTACTTTGTTAAGGTCTCCTTCATATCAACTACTTACGTAAAGACATCGCTTTAGCTTCACACTTTCCTTTATGGCCAACAAGAACAAACTTTTTCTATAAATTATTATACAAACCTTATAAATATGTTTACCTAATAGCATCAAGTATAATTATAATTTTTAGTAATATATGAGTTTTTTTACAGATTATAATTCTTATATTTAATACTAAGACTTTCATTTTGGCAATAAATTAATAACAACGAAAAATTATTGGAAAATCGAAAATGATTTAAAAAAGTTTTTCATTACAGATTCTTTATAAATCCATTAAACTCATTATCAGTGAATTTTAGGTCGAATCATTAAGAGAGAGAAAGAAAGAGAAAAAATGTGTGTGTGAGAACGAGAGAGAGAAGAACTGTTCCAATCAATATATCGAACTCCTTCAAGTACTTGAAAAAAGTTTTGCAGGTTTGATTGGACATGCGCTGAATACGCGCGAGCAATTTAAGTTCTCGCAAAAGTTTACATACAAATCCATCTTATTATCATCTTCAAAACCGCACAAATATGAAAAAAAAAAAATAAAATAAAAGTTATATACAGTAGTTTAAAATCGACCAACTTGGTAATTCTTCTAACCGGACCTCAACACTTTTTCATCCTTACGAGCGCGGTGCAACGATCCAGCCTTAGTGCGCAATTTCCAACTTCTAGCGAGACCACAAGGCTTAAACCCAATTTCGCCTTTAATTAATAGGGATATTACAGTGACGAAGCGTAAACTACTTAGTAAGTTTCCTGCATATACTGGCTCCTCCACATCCATTATGAGTTATCGCCCATGCGCCGACGCGCGGCGTCCGCGAAGACTCGCCACGGTTCTCCAAATTTGTTTTCTCGCCGCGCCTCTGCCATTGTGCAACCCAAGATTTCCGCTGATGATAAACGAGCGGAATTTTCCCCAGGGTATCTGTTCGAATTTTAAATTGCAAAATTGTCGATGGGTGTTTTTTTTGTACATCGATAGGTGGCAAATTTTTTTTTCGTAAAAGTGAATTTTACCTCGGTAAAAAGCTTTTCTCGAATTCAAGATATATTTCAGGTTATAAATAGTGAAATTCAATAAATTCATTTGCTTTGTATTATATAAGAATGATGAATATACTCAACTGTATGACAAGACTATCTGTATCAGTGGAAAATAAGATCTAATAAACTTTCTGACTTTCCTTCTTTGAGTACGTTTATATAAACTCTCGCCCGCATTGCTGCTTTATTAGCTATGTAATAATGGTTGTGTGATTAACAAGTAGCTTGGAACACCACAAAGTAAAAACAAAGCTTGCACGTAATGAGTTTACTCTACGTTTAATTAAGTGTGTTGTTTAAATATTATTTTGTTACTGACTGAAATAAAGGGAAATAAAAATATTACAGTATAACAAAAAAAAATGCATTCTTACAATACCTTTGCGTCAACCTGACTCTATTGTCAAATATTAACGTTTTTTAAAATAATAAAACATGTAATCAGAGAAAATCGAAACAAATGGTAAATAAAGATACAAATACATTTATTTAACTTTCATTTAAATATTGTGGAATGTCTGTTTTTTTTTATTTATCGGAATTCCATTTTAGTAAAACATCATAAAAATAGATTATTTGAATTTTAACTATACTAGTCATTTCTAAGCGTGCTTCGCGCGCCACTTTTGTTTTTCTATCCTAGCAACCCATATGCCCCAACCAATCAAGTCACGAATAAAATGATTTCACAACAAATCCATAATATTTTTAAGATAGGATGGGCATTTGAATAAATATAAATTAATAGATTTTAAGAAATAAATCATCTTAAATATTAATTTCGTTTTATCAAATTTACTAACAAAAATAACATAGATTTCCTTATTTTTTGAAATTTTCAATTTATCATTACACCCTAATTAAGTCTTCATGATACTTGTGTCCTAACTCAATTAATTAAGTGAAGTTATTTACTGAGTTACAAATAACAAGGCTATTTAACTTAAATGGATAGATACTACTTCGTGGATTAGTTTAGATTGATTGGTTTTAACTCCGCAGCAGTAAAACGTCTTAACAACTTAAATGTTCCATTTTCTCTAATAAGCAATAGAGTGATTACATATTTGGAGGATGTTTGAAAATGATTCTTCTTAAAGTATTTCAAATTGGCTATTTAATGATTTTATACCGTTCTTTATAATGAACTTGTTTTAAACTAATTATAACTATAGATTAAAAAAATTATACAACACTCCTAAAAAGTGAAAGACGTTAATACTTTAATTCTTACAACTCTCATTTTTATGAATTCATTCGTCTAATCCATTAATAAATCCCGTACGCTATTCTGCAATACCAATTGTAAATATTCAGCAAATCAATAAGCTGCACACAAGTCATTCCCTTTGATCATATTCCAGTAAGCCATTTTCAATAACCAAAATTCAAATCGTCAAACAGGACCAAAAGTCTTTGATCCTTCAAAAATAAATATTGTATTTTGTATTAAATTATTTATGCAATAGCGTTATTAATATGTAGAATTCTTTGGAATGTTTGCCCTAAACTGGTTCAAAAAACGAGCAAAATTAAATTTGGAGGCACACCTCTGAAGTAATTTTTTTCTTGTTCTATGGGTCATAGAAATAGAAGAAAACGGCCCTTTTATCGTCAAATCAATTTTTCTTATGGGAATTTAACATGGGAAAAATTGACGAAAAGTAGTCGTCAATCATCAAGCAATATTAACATTCCAAGTATGTCACCGAATTTGTAAATTTTATTTGTTAAATTACAAGGATAGAGCTTTGATTTAAGCTGAAAATGGTGAAAATCGGACAATTCAATGCAAAGTTACATACATTTGAAAATCGTTAAAAACGTTATTTTGGTCGTTTTTAGAGCCAGTTTAGGGCAACGTTTTCGAAGAATTTCACATATACTTTATGCGACTGAATCTATGTAATATTTAGGCATGATATTGAGATCGATACATATGCAGTCAGGAATAATATTAAATTTAACGTAAATAAAAGTCAGATTGTAAATATATTATTTAATGCACAACCAAGGATTTACTTATTCTTCGGTTCGATCGCGTCTTACAGCAACAATGACGTCAACAATCGCAAACGTTAACCGAATCAAGATCCTCGAAAACAATGCTGTCAGTAGTGAATCGCTCTCACGTCCATCATCTGCTTTTCCCCAATTTGATTTATTATACATATTATGTCGGTTGACGTCTGTGTCAGTTTCTCTCGACGTATGTAGCCACCGTCATCGTCGTCGTGCCACAGCCTCCACACTCCGCACGTACGTGTAACGCACGTCGTCCTCTCTCGCTCGCGACGGCAGTAGCAACCAGTCCGCGCGGAACGACACACGCGACTAATCATGCAAATCGTAATTGCAGCCGCGCTGTAATTAGGCGCGCCCTACTCGTGACGAGGCGCGTGTGCATGCAGCGTTTCGCCGTGTTTGCCATTCGCCGTGGTGTAGACGCGCACGCGTGAACATAAGGATTTGCGGAAGAGACGCGAGTGCATCTTGATATGTATAAAGGTGAGAGCGTAAACGTGGTTTACGGTTTTACGTTGGTTGACGTATAAACTGTCATTAGATGCACTTATAGGGGATGCTGTTTTCGCACCATTCGACGTAGTTGTATGGTGACGTTTGTGCGAAGAAACGTGCTATAGACTTGTCATGATAACATCTGTCTCTTAAAAGGTGCTGTTTTGTTTGCATGAAGTTACTCATTTTTGTGTTTGCGTGAAATGTTTTAATATTCTTTGTTTGTTGGGTGAAATATGTAAAGTTTACAAAAAAGGACGGATAGTCAATAAAAGAAAAAAAATATATTAGGAAAACATGTTATAACTTTTGGCATTGGCTCTGCTATTAATCTTGCCAAGTATGCTCGACGTCAGCTACGTATAAACACAGAAAAAAATAACAAACGGTTTTTCAATTAATTTAAAAAAAAAACGTACAATATTACCACAAAATTTCAAGACGATTTATGGACATCATAAATCCTAAAGCCACAAACACAATATCTTGATTGTGCATCAATATTTCTACTTAACGAGCTTAAACCCAATATTAAAAGGAGAAATACTATTTTTCTACAACTTTTCAAGAAAAACTAATATTTTTTTACTTAAATTAATGTTAATCATAACAGGAATTTGCAAATTTTGAGCTTGTAACAGATTTTTATAGAATAACATGGAATATTTTTCTTATATACAACTTATAATTAGAATATTATATACTTTTTTTAATAAGTTAATAATTTTTTGAGTTATATGCATCATTTTTTCTACCTTATTAAAAGTTTGATTCTGCTTTGAAAAATGTAGAAGAAATATTGGCTTCAAAATACAAAATACGATAAAGAGTAATGTAAAAAATCTATTTTTGTTCATGTCTATGTGTATTTTTGTGGGTGCATTCATACAAATCATATTTGAAAAAAAGACTAGAGTAAAATGTGTTAGCTCGTCTTCAAATTTTGTATAGAAGTAATATTTCTGTATCTCTTATTGGATTTGCATTCGTTGCGCAGAAATATTGATTCACAATTTTCCGAGATAAATTTCATGCATTTATGAATGAATATAATAGTACATTGAAGAAACTCTCCAAGGAATGCACTCAATATATATAGCAATTGATGTACAAACTTCACTTTTCAATTTCTTAAAATATTTTCAAATATCATTTTAACCAGGTATAGAAGAATGTTTTTTTTAAATTTATTTATTTTCTTACATTCATATCTCAAAATCTACCAATTGAATGTAGAACAATATCATGTCAGAAGCAATACAATGATGTTCAAATCAATGGATTATTCTATCACAACATAATGAAGCAAACTAGTTTAGGAAAGTTATGCTGTGCATTTCGATTGTTGAGGTCATAAAAGCACTTAGCAATGTGTATTGAAATTAGAATTCATAATTGTATCAAACCCAATGTCATTTTTAATTTACATTTTAAATACTTTATCTCATGAGTCAACATCTCTTCCAAAAAGATGAATTTTTTTAATCACAATTTATTTGGAACAATTATATTGCGAGGTTATTCGTTCTAATCTCCATATAGAGTGATATTTAATAAATACAAATGTATAAAAAGAAATATGCAGCCAACACTGCATTAAATCTTTCTAACTATTTACAAAATTTTTAAGCCTATTTTTCCTCAGTATGGCAATATGGAAAAAATCATTAAAGTATGTCGTAAGACAACAAATTTTGATGTATAAAGATGTACTATAAATTGAAAATTTAGTTTATATCTTGATATGGAGAAGGCTCAACTAAACGACGCGGATACTAGGAATTGATAGCTTAGCTGCTTTTATCGAGTTCTTCTCCATTTATTTATCATTTATTGACAAGTCTTTACTTGTAACAATAGAGTTTTAAAATTTTGCCCATAAAAATAATTCCTTAAATATATAACCTTGTCTATAAATTTTAAATTGTTGCACAGAACTGCTGACTTATTAAAATGCCAAAATTTTAAATGTCAAATATCTCTAGGAGCAATTATATGATTATCTTGATGAAATTGTACATTATACATGTTACATACATGCAGAATAGAATTGTAATATGCAGAAAAACGTTGAAAAAACTTTAATCCCAAATAATAATCTGAAGTTTATGGACCAATCTGTTTACCCAAAGAACTGAGCCGAAAGATATCCATATTCTATCGCTCCGCTGAATTTCAAAGGTACTAAGCTAATTTTTCTCCGATTATCACGCCCGAAAAAAATCGCTATTTTTATAGATTTTATTTCAAAAGACACAAATAATAGGCATCTCTATTTATTTATTTGTCAGCTAGTCTTTGCTTCTATATAACACTAGAGCTTTCAAATATTGCTGATAAAAGTTATACCAGATTAAATCTATTTCATTTTAAGTATAAAAAAACTACAAAAAATAAAACTATCTATAAATTGACTACGAAGTATATCGAGTATAAAAAGATATTAATTCGTCAAAACATAAAAATAAAGTTTACAAACGTGTTACTGGCAAACAAGAAGTCTAGTTTGTTTTCCTCTTTTATTTTTTATTTATTTTTAATCGAACCTATGAATAAAACCTATGCTATAACTTTATTCATAGCTATTTTTAGATTTTCAAAGTAGAAAATAAATTGGATAGATAGCAGCTGATAACAAGTAGCTCAATCTCGGCCATTTTCCGAACGACGCCCGCGCGGACGCGTGAGTGAAACTCCCGGGTAAAACAGGAACTCATCTCCATAATGATCATCATTATATCCATGCCCCTACTTCTTTGGCCAGTGAGCCGGTCGCTCGAGCGCGTTTTGACTATAATACCCATATATACACGAGTGCGGCCGCGTGCTCGTCATGCACATACGCTCGAATGCTCGTGCGTCCACGCGCTAATACATTCGATCCGCGCAACAACATGCGTACATGTATATATGTGTGTATACCTCTTTTAACGAACGACGCGGTAGCCGAGGTTGCTCGGATCCTTTTACGAAAATTGAGGCTAGTTCATTTCGGCCCCACGAATGGGAGAGGCATTTGTTAGCTCGCTCACTTACCTATACCGATGACTCCGTCCTCCTCTTTCGTTTTCTTCGGGGCGTGGACTATATAGGAAGTAAGTGATTTGCATAATGAAACGTTAACGGCCTTGTTTCGCTTTATCGAGTGAAGACGCTCACCGATACGCGTTTCCTACCATTGGAATTATATTAGGATGTATTTTTATATCGATCATTAAGTATAATTCGTACAGCGTGGATTGTGTGTTTAGCTTAATAAGCGGGGCTATTCCAGCTAAGTGATTTATATTTTTCTCCAGGACTTGATTATTCGGTGTACCTATACTGTTAGTGTTTTTCTTTTACCGTTTGATATGGTCTATTGTATTTTATTTTTAAAGGTTTATTGCACTCGATATATTCTGTACGATTTGTTGTTTCCGTAAGAAAATGATTAGGTAAATAGTGTAATAAAAATTAATAACATTTAAATAATTCATATTTTACAATAATATTACAGAACTTCTTATGGCTATCAATCAAAAAATTTAACTTCCATTTTCTTTTTACAAGAAATTAATTTTTTTTAATTTTATGATTTAAACTATTGCATTATTAAATTTCTTCTCTTGAATAAAAAATAAAGAAGATTTATTTGTTTTTAAAAATATTCTCATAATGATAATTTCAATTATACTTAGAATTACGTAATGTTCGGTAATACAATTGAAATGACATCGTAAATTCTAAGGACACCATCAATCAAAAGGTAGACAATTAAAAATTAATCGAGGTAAATTAAATTCCATCATAAACTAGATGATGACTGATCAAACAATACTAGCACATCCTCCTCGTTCGCCAAAGTACGAGAAGCTATCAACGAAGCCATGGGTGGAGAATCTAGAACTTTTGTTCATGCGCGACAAGGTGGGAGTAAAACTCCTACTGATCGCGTCATCGATTGTGTTTCGAGCCTCCCATTAGTCGTGATCGTCCGTCTCCCAAAGGCAGTCGTCTTCCGCCCTCTGTACACTTCGCACGAGAAAAAATGGATCGCAAAGATCAGCGCGTGTGCATAAAGTTTTGTGTTAAAAATGACAAAAGTGAATCTGAAATTTTTGATATGCTGCAAAAGGCCTATGGCAAGGCAAGTTTGAGTCGTTATATCGTGTATGAGTGGGTTCGTTGCTTCAAGAAGGATCATGATCTGATTAAAGATGACATGTGGTCTGGAAAGCATTCGGCATCTTGCAGCGATGCAAACGTCGAGAAAGTTCGCCAGAAAATTCAAGAAGATCGCCGACTCACTATCAAAGAAATTGCAGATGATCTTGGAATATCATGCGAAGCTTGTCAATCGATATTAACTGTGAATCTTGGCTTAAAACGTATCGCTGCTAAATTAGTTCCTAGATTTTTAAGCGACGACCAAAAGAACAGGCGTCTCGAAATTTGCATGGAATTAAAACGCAGAGCAGAAAATGATCCGCTCTTCATGGATTCGGTAATTACCGGTGATGAGATGTGGATCTATGGCTGTGATCCTGAGAGCAAAAATGTTCACCAGTATGCATGGAAAACATTGAATGAACCTTGGGCAAGGAAGCTCCGGCAAATGCGTAGCAATGTGAAGACCCTGCTAATCGTGTTCTTTGATTCACAGGGAATTGTACATCAAGAATTCGTACCGCAGAATCAGACTATCAATCAAGCCTACTACAAAGAGGTACTGATAAGATTAAGGGAAAAGGTACGCGGCAAGCGTCCTCAATTGTTCAGAACTAGGTCGTGGTTCTTGCACCACGACAACGCACCTGTCCACAATTCTTTGTCTATTCGTGAATTCTTGGCTGCGAAGAAGGTGACGGTCCTGCCACATCCCTCGTATTCGCCGGATCTGTCACCATGTGATTTCTTTCTCTTTCCCAAAGTGAAATTCTTCCTCAAGGGTAAGACGTACGACGACGTGGGCAGTATGAAGAAGAACATGATGCTCTATCTGCAGAGCTTGACGGTGCAAGACTTCCAAAACTGCTTCCAGAAGCTGCAAGAGCGCTGGAGCAAATGCATTGTGTCAAGAGGAGAGTACTTCGATTTAGACAAGAATTCCTTCTGACGTGTGATTCGTTATTGCTTTGCTTTTGGTTATAGAACTCTCAGTGTTTTGTCCTTTGTGTAGATGGTTTTAAGGTAGGATTCAAAGAATTTTCTAGAATAAAATTTCAGGTATTAGTAGTTTCTGCAAATGTAGCATTTAAAAATAAATAACTAGATGATAAAATTTCATTGCAGAAAACTATAACACCGCAGGTTCGGTGGACAAATTTACCAAAAAAAAAAGAAAAAAAGTTTATATGATAAATTTTAGCGTAAAAGAATAGTTTACTCAGCAGAAAAGTGCTTCTAGGATCCTACCTTTTTACCTGATCGTTAAATGTGAATACTTAAACATTGTTAATGATGTAAAAAATAAAGGTGAACTAGATTTTTCATGTGCAAAAATGTCTAAAAGCCATGAGATTTTCTATGTAATCTCAAAAACCAATAAATGTCTAATAAGTACTTAAAAACTACAAAAAAAATCAGAAGATACATTTTGTTCGTAAAAATATTACAAACTTTACATATTTCAAAAAAGAAAGTAACTTTATATTTGATGTATTATTTCTAGAGATTACATATAATCACCTTATATTTTATCAAATAATATTTCTACGTGATTTCATTTTGTTATCAATGTATAAATGTGTTTATCAAATATATTACATATACATTAATTATACAGTTTATTAACAATATTACTAGGAAAAATATTAATCTAATCAAAATTCATGAGTTTTCTTAAGTTTATTTGCATTAGTTATTAATTGTTTTATATGTCCTAAAAAATTTATAAAATTAATAAATCGTTTGATATTATAAAAAATTATCTTTCATTCTTTACAATTTGAATCATGTGTTTAATGCAGTTAATGAGGCGTATTAGTATAAGTACTAATAATCTTAGAAAAGTAATATATAGTAATTTATATGTATAAAATTGTGCACATTTCACATGTTTGATTGTATTACAACATTTATTCAATAAAATTTGGTTTTTTTCAAATTACATTTTAATATTCATTTTTTCTTAAAACACTTTTAAAGAAAGCCTTTTCCATAAGAGAACTTCGTTATTTTGAGTTTCTGTATAACCTTATTTTGTGAAGGAGGAAAACAAATTACAATAGAACGTTCTTGTATATTTTAAGCAGAATCTTTAGATGCTTTGAGCAGCAAGTCTAGTAGAATCATTTCTCAAAACAGTATTAAAGGCATGGCTGTCAGTAGTATCATTGATATAAATACTTTTAAAGAAACTTTCAATAAGCAAGTTGTGTTGATTCTTGTTTGTAAAAGGAAGTAAAATTTATGGGAGAATTTTTGTCCTTTGCTCTAACGAATGTAAACTTTAAATATTGACTTCTACTATTTAATAAATATACACAAAGTACAGAATTTCTTCTATTCTACGGGGGCGCCATTACTCGAACACGCGTATTTATATATGCACGACGACATTTCAAAAGTTAAAGTCGTCACTGTTGAAAAAACACGAGGCTGTTTTTCCCGACTAGTCGCGCAGGTATCATTGCAAACTTTGTCGGCGCGCTTCCCGAACTGAAAGCTGATAAGAGAAATTTTCGTTTCACTTGCTCGGAGTAAGCTTGGATGTATTCTCCTCTAATTAGTTTTGTCGCAAACTCGTTGCCGCATTTTTTTCCTTCCTATCTCTCTGCGTCCGCGCGTACTCTCGCCTTGGACTCTGAAAATTTGAAAAGAGTATATAACAATCCCCTGCAACCGACGTCGGCGTTCAGAGATGGTTTGGCAGCAGATAAGAGAAACTTAAATGCGAGACGGGCCGAAGTTTTGGAATAGGGCCGTGGCTCTCGTGTTCTACGCGTCTTATTCGTAGCAAAAACATCAAGGGTAAAAAGTAAAAGAAGCAAAAGAAAATCCGGTCATCGCCGTCGTTATGCGCCATGGCTCTGTTTGTCCTGCTGGAGTTTGACAACTTCTCAGGTACGTGTCGCCGCATTTTCGAAGTGCACACGCCTCTCTGCATCTATGCGAGCCCGTTGTCATTCCACAATTTCTTGCTGTCTACCCTCCCTCCTTCCTCGTATACACATTCACTTGCTCCGTCTCTCTGCCTCTACATCTACATATCTCCCGCTGTCTCTCTTCCTAGCTTCCTCGCTTGTACTTCTTGTCTTAAGGTTCTCTCGGAACTTGCCGAGTTGACAGAGGACCGTGGGATAAGTTTGTAGCTGGCGGCTAAAAGCACTTGCGTAGTCTTGACCTCTAATTGAAAGAAAAGGAGATTAGTTCGTGTCGCCAGCTCCTCCCGGCCTGGTAAGTGATGCACTCACTTGCAAATTGAAAATGAGCAAGTAGCTAATTCTGGATTAATGCCTTTATTCTTGTTCCGTCGCGTAAACTTGAATATGTGCGCGCGCGCGTTCATCTGAAACTATTGTTTCAAACTTTTAAAACACGAATCACTTAACGAAAAGTTACTGAAACGCGTGTATAGTGAAAATGCATTTTGTTCAAGTTTGTCTTCATGAAATTCTCTTTGGAATTGTAAGAATAGTTTATTTCAAAATGAACGAATTGTTGAAATAGCGTTGGAAAATATTTATATGAAAATTTCAGTGATACATACATAAATTGAAAGCATTGAGTTTAATGAAAATTTTACATATAAAATATTGATTATGCCGAAATGCGAAGAATTTATTTGTGAAAGGTTACTTTCAATATTATAGTTGATTTGACTACCCTCCATATTTTGAATAAAAATACAAACATTTTGAACGATGGGGAGGGTCAACCCATAAACAAAGCATATATCACATAGTGATATATAGTACTTTCAATATTAATCTACAATCTATAGGTAAAATTTGAGATCTGTACATAATGCAATTTCGATAATGTCATATACATTACACATTACATATTACTGATATTTATTATTTCGATTTAATTTACGATCTCGTTAGTCTTAATTCATAAAGGACATTCAAAGAAAAATATCATTGAAACTTTCTTGCAGCAGAGTTTAACTTATTGAAACTAGAGGCTCATTTGATCATCGTATTATTATATAATTAAACAGTTTGAATCATCAATTACACTATTTGACACATTGCACACATTGCGATAATCAATACTATTCAGACTCTCTAGTGACATTTATTGATTAATCCTGTCAATATTAGTATAATATTAAAGATTACTAAACTAATCATCAACTGATTCGAACATTCAAATGTTCAAATATCTAAACAATAATAATAATTGTAAGATCCACAGTAACTCATAAGACTTATATTTTACTTATATGAGCCATTCTACAGAAAAACGGACACTTTACAGTCGAAAAATGGAGACCCGCCATTTTTGAGAGCACACTAACCAAATAAGTTTTTTTTTCATTCTTTAGGACATTACAAATGAAATGGAAAAGGGTGTCAAGTCGGAACCATGTGCCAACCATTAGTTACGGGCTAATTACTGATAATGAAAAAATGACTAATAATAGCTCTACTTTGATGCAAAATAATTCCATTACTAACAACTTAATATAAAATTCGAAAAAAAGAAAAAGAAACTAGAGAACGAGAGCTTTACAAATCTTTTTTCAGAATTAGAAAATGTTGATTCTTTCAAAAGATACGTGAGTTTAAAGTTGGGCTTGAAACTGACGAAAAATGATAGCAAAGAGAGAATTTGGAAAAAAAACCATCGAATTCGTACAAGATTCCAGTATTTCGTGAAATTTTTACCATTTTTCATCAGTTTCAAACCCAACTTCGAACTCACGTAACTTTTGAAGGAATCAACATTTTCTAATTCTGAAAAAAGATTTGGAAAGCTCTCGTTCTTTAGTTTCTTTTTCTTTTTTCGAATTTTATATTGAGTTATTATTAATGAAACCATTTTTACATTATCAATAATTAGCCCGTAATTAATTGTTGACACATGGTTCCAACTTGGCACCCTTTTCCATTTCATTTGTAATGGCCTAAAGAATAAAAAAAAAACTTGTTTGGTAAGTGTGCTCTCAAAAATAACGGGTCTCCATTTTTGTACTGTAAAGTGTTCGTTTTTCTGCAGAATGGCTCATA
>JAWWEQ010012903.1:0-39009 GCA_035583055.1 Torymus tubicola | reverse complement strand
TATATCTATATACTATATTACTTATACTCCTACAAATTAAAATAAAAACTGTTTGATTAAAATAAAAGGTAGATAAATTATTTATGAAATAAGTTAATTATAATTACAAGTTCGAAAATGATCTATTTAAACAATTTTGTTTATTATTTATATAAATTTATACAAACTTACAGTAGAAAAATATAGAATTATATATTTATTAATACTTTAAATAGTCTTGTGAATATATTTTTATAACGTTATTAAATAGAATTAAATTATTAAAACACTAAAATATATCTCCCAACAATTTATACACTAATGGTTTTATACCATTATACAACATGCCTTTTCATGGTATAAACATCAACCAACATTATTTCACATGTTATATTGTGTACAATAAGTGGACGACTGAACTGGTTCAGAGGATACTGATTGATTATAGTACTGTTCGGATATCATTTTCTTATATGGTATTTTAGTCATAAAATTTGGTTGTTGATTAGCATAATTTGGTTGCTGATTAGCATAATTTGGTTGTAGATTATCATAATTTTGTTGTGTTGTAGCTGCACTATCAGTTATATTACTTGAGTTATTCTGAAAAGCAGCAGTATAGGCATGATTAAAGTCTTCTTGGTACTGCTGATAATTGTCAGTACGATTGTCAGTGCATTTGTTGTCAGCAGAGTTCAGAGCTGTAGCATTTGTTTTGGTTTTATCATTAATATTATTCTCAATAGCTGATTCAGAATTTGGGGTATCTTTTGAGCGACGTTTTCTGAAAAATAGAATAAAACAGTAGTTTAATATTTTTTTTACAAAATATAGTGAAAAAACAAATATAGTAATTAAACTAACTGTAAAATAAATTAACTATATTTATTATTTGGCAATATACCTTTTTTTAATAGTTTTCTTGTGCTCCTCTGCTTCTCTCTTTTTTTCTTGTTTTATTTCTTCTTCTCCTTCTACTCTTTTTCGCTCTTCTGCAGCTTCTTTCGTTTCAGGTCCATATAGTTCTTTATCTGGATGAAAAATTTTTGTTGTTGCTCCAGGAATATGCAATATATTTAAAAATTTTTTTACATTTTGAAGATTAAGTCCACTATTTATAGCACCTGGAAATGAAAATCAATTTATTACAGATATTCATTTTGAACTTGGTTGATGTAAAACAAAATAAAATAAAATAAATCTTTTTGAACATAGTAAAAAAAAATAAAATAAAATTGTGTCTATATAATTCTAATGAGAATAACATTGTTTTAACCAGAACGATAAAAGATGGAAACAAGTTCTTACACTTTTTATTTTATCAAAATCAAAACTGGACAACTATTTTGTATACAATCATAATACAATTAGATGTGATATCTTTTTCAAATTCATTTAAGATATAGCTATCATTATAGTAGTAAAAAATTCAATGAATCTGAAGTTTGCATCGTAGGAATGCAATAAAATAATTTCTAAAATCAATTAAAATTATCAAATAATAGTAACTTTATGTAAACTTTTGTACTATAAAACACTAAATCTAAACTCAAAATTAATATTAATCGATTATAACTTTGAAAATAAAATAAAATTTTTATTTTTTTCACTTCAGTATTTTTTTAATTATAGAATCATATTTAGCATGTGCAAAGCATTTGATAGGAAATATATTCAGTGATATAAAATGATAATTATATTTAATCTATTTAAGAATATATTTTTGCACATGACAATTATATACTGTCAAATTTAAAATATATATGAAACTAAACTTTACATAGGTATGAAGTTTGTAACATTAAATTTTAACTAAATAAAAAATTGATTTTACTTCAAAGTTATACTTACTAAAATTAATTCAACATGTAAATTTGATGTTTATAATAGTATTCAATGACTTTATGATAAAAGTTTATAAAAATTTCCACTATTTAATAGCTTTAACCTGTTATAAAAATTATTTCAAAACTTTACTTACAACTTTTAAAATCAGAAAATAAACTTTTAATATTAATTTTAAATATATAAGTTCATAATAGCAATTGTATGTTTTAAATTTTGAAAATATATCTACTAGCGAAAGTTGTTTCATATAAAGCATGTTAAATCAATATATATTAAAATTAACAATACTTTGACCACGTGTAGTAAACTTATATCGAATACTAAAACTAGCTCACCTATAATGTCAAAACTACAATATATAATCTTTTATGACATGTAAGTATATCTAAAAAAACAAACCAAATTACAAAAAGAATAACAAACCACCCAACCGTACCCTGAATAGCATCAAAGTTGACATCGTACGTCTTGTCATTCCGACTCATTCCTTCGTGTCCACTCGAAGGCACAAAATTAATGATCTGACATTTTCGACACTGCACGTGGAAGATGGAGGCGAGTCCGTGCCTCGCTTCTTTGACGATATCAGCAAGCGAGAGTATCTCCTTGCAGCTGACACAGTTGAGGAAACGTGACATAACCTGAAAGTCGACGATACGCCGACCCTCGACTACCTTGTTTGGTGGTGACTCACCAGCCTCTTCCATCAACCGTTTCTGTATCTTCGCCCGGCGCATACGCTCGATCGTACCTACGAGCTTGTTGTAAGCCTTTTCCTTTATAAAACGGCCCTTGTAACGTCGTAACGGTAGCGACATGGTTCTTCTTGTTATTGTCACTTTGTTGTTGTTTTTTTTTTATACCTTAATGAGGTACCGGCTTCAGGCCACGTCCTCGTTCACTTTTTTTTTTACTCCTTTTGAGTTATCAGCCACAGGCTATGTACTTCCTCGTTCACTTTGTTGTTATGTATAAGAAAGACTCGTGTTTTGATTACTTACGCGGCGGCGCGCAGCGAACAATGATTGGGAGAAACAGCGAAGACGAAGAGGCAAAAGACGCGAGAGAGCGATCGATCCAAAAGTCGTCTGCTATAAAGAGCGGCAGATGAGCGCAGGCGCGAGTTGTTATGGCGATTCGAATATTAACTTCAAATGTTGTCAATGGTTTACATGTGCCGATCGATAACAAGTGGATTGCTGTTGAAATAAAGAATATCAAATTTTACTGAACAATATTTTACAATGTGAACTTTAAAAAACTATAAGTACTCTCGTAATTACAATAACTATTACGTTATTAAATGATTTAATACAGCAACATTTCTGAACGGGTTTTGCAACATCGGTTTTGTTAAGCCCATAAATTTTTATCAAGTGGAGTCTCAAACTTTTTAATAAACGTCGCAATATTATGTTTTTGAAAAGCTTTTTTGTAATATAATATATGTACATATAACTAAAATTAACAACTCTAACAAAGTTATATGTAATCACAAAAAATAATTGAAACTTTTTTTAGTTTAAATAAAAAGCTTCAAACAAAGGGTGACGGACTTAAGTGCCTTTAAATTAAAATTCTAAATTCTAAAATAATTTAAATTAATTTTCTAAATTCAAAACTCGTTAGATACTTATAAGTAAATTTCGTTTCAGATATGACAATCCACTGGAATTTTCGCAGAAAATATACTTTATCAGAATTAACAAAAGAATGATTTCATGTATAATTTATCAATATGTATCTATTTTTTAGTGTCAGAAATAGAGAAAAGGATAATTTTTTCTATATGGCCCATTTTCTGCTGTAGTCGACAAATATTTTTCAAAAACGTTATATTTTGAATGGCGTAAATGTAACAGTTTCTTTGCTTCACCTTATAATTGTTTAATAATCATATGTATGTACGAAAATAGAGCATAAAAGTAATGAAAATGTGTACGAGCGGAAGTGTAAATTAAGATAAAAAGGTATGCAGAAAAATAGGTTTACATAAGAGTAATGTACATTTTAAATTAGAATAAAAAAAATGTTTCCACATTTCTTTTACAAGATATATTATCTTGGTAATAACATACATATTTTTGTAATAAAAAAAAACATGGTTCATTCACAAATCATCTAAAAAATTAGCTATATATCCCTCTACATATAATATCATAAATCTTCTTCTTTCAAAACACACAAATAACTCGGTAATGCGCACTGCATGACTTCAGCCACACTCAACCCCATTCCACCAAATCTCTCCATTCCACAATACCTCATGCAAACAAAATCCTCTTCCCGTCGACAGTTTCCTACGCAGTAAAAGACAAAAAAAGCCGAAGAAACTGATGACACTGCGCTTTGTTCAAACGAAGGATTAGCTCTCTACCCACCTTCTCCAACTGCGCGAGAGCCACTCAGCACGCGCGCGGGGGAAAAAGTTGGCCGATTTAATTTAACGCCAAGAGAGAGGGAAAGAGAGGTAGAGAGAGAGAGAGCAAAGTTCGAGCTGCGGTCAAGGACTTCAACTTATTTACTCGGAGGTGTGTGGGTATGTTTGAGAGAGAGAGAGAGAGAGAGAGAGAGAGAGAGAGAGAGAGAGAGAGCGAGAGAGAGAGAGAGAGAGAGAGAAGAAAGGTAGGATCGTGATGTATTTAATTAGACGGTGTGCGGTATGTAAGAGTGAATCGATATCGATGGAGGGTTCGGGATAGGATGAGTTCTGAGATAATTTTGGAAGTAATATAAATGTACAAGAAATATAAGGTCATAACTTGACGAAGTTGTATAATAACTGAGTTACATGTAATGGAATATTTTTTATGACCATAGTGGGATGACACCAATAATGTTAACTTTTTTTAAAAAGGCCAGGTTTTGTAATGAAAACTATGGTTCAAGCTCCGAATGTAAACAGAACGTAAAATATTGATGATTATAATTTCTTAATTTTAATATATTTACCACATTTACCACATGAGAAATTTTTTAATATTAATCCAAATGAATAAAACTGTAAAATTCGCTATAAGAAAATTTACATACAGGCTATTAAAATGAAGTTTATATAAATTTTAAACACAAATATATTAGTATATTTTCACATCAAAAGAAAGGATTATCATATTTTTCTTCAAAACGGTTTTTAAAAACATTTTTAAGAAGTTTTGAATATGTGGTCATCATTTATATTTTAGAGTATCAAATTTTTCCCTGTATGAAAAATAGTATTTACTCGTCTTTGGCTAAGACTCTAAGTATTTCAAAAGAAATTTGTCATCTTTTACAATAAATAAGTTGTGCTTAAAAACTTTTTAAATTTAACTCTGAACCACTATATTTAATACTTTTAGTACATTTTTCAAAAAGTTTCAATATCCTTTTAAAAATTGTTACAGATTTATCGTCCGTTTTTCAAATGGTGCAATTAGTCACCGTAATCCACATAAAAATTATGTTTCGGACCTTCTTTAGGAAAGAGCAAAGGTGACCTAGTTTATGCTGGATTACATTAATCCGTCGAAAAGTTGGTATCAGTTTAGAAGTTTTATTATATACTTATTTTTATATTTCTTAAACATTTATCAATGAATTAATGCTTTAAAGCTTCTAACTCTCATAGTTTATAATTATTATAAATTCGAGTAATCTTACTTTAAAAATATGTTAAGCAATAGTTCATTAGTTTTATTATGGCATTCTCGTATATATTAAATGAAATTTGAATAGCTATTTCGACAAATAATTTTGTCGTATTAATATGGAAATACATGAGAAAACAAACATTTCGTAAGATATTTTGATATAGAGAACGATACGCAGAATCATATTTTATGTTTCAGTAAATTTCATATGAATCATTCGAGGAAAAGTAAATACGAACGTAATATCGTGCCCTTTGACGATATGTCTTAATTGCATGTATTTTTTCTTTTATTTTGCTGAAAAATGTATTTAATTCCAAAATTGTGTCCAGAAAAGCTCCAATTTAAATAATTGAACTCTTATATTAACATAATTGCAGTTTCTCGTGAACGCAGACTTATAACTTCTTCGCGCTTCATTGTGGATTGCAATACCGTTATAGAATTTGAAATGCAATAGTTGGAATACATTTATAGTAATATCTTTGTCATGCTTCCTTAAATTAAAATTATTTTAAAATTGATGTAGTTTCTTTCAGTTTCATTATCATAAAAACTCCGACCGAAATATTAATTATAATGTTGAGTGTGAAAAACATCTTTTATAAAAGAATTATGGAAAATATTAATTCATATAAAACTAGTAATAGTTTATATTAATACAGAACAAGTAAACTGGTTAGTGACTATATATGAACTATATAAATACATAAATATATATAGAACTGTAGTTAATAATTGATTGTCGTTTCAAAAAAGATGTTCTCGCTTTAGCATTTCTTTAAAAGGAAAACTAAAACTGTCAATATAAATATAACTATGTTGGTGTTCAAACGATCACAGTTTACTTGCTACTCCCTTCATATTTCAAAACTCAAAATCCTATTCTAATGTTTGATCAAAATTAGTGACCCGAAAGTAGTACTCCTACGCTCTCCTATAAGTATACTATAGCATTACCAACAAGGAAAGTATACACAACCTTTGAAAAGCGGATCTTAAGTTTATACAGAGTATAAGGACCTGTACAAAGGTTTTAATTTTTACATTACAACTGCGTGTATTTTGATAATTTTATTTTATCTTTGAAAGTAAAGAGTCGATTTTACAATTTTGCTTTGATTTTTTATTCTTGGAGCTTATAAAATTTTTGAATGACATTTATACATAGATTGTGGAAACGGAAAAATTGACCGATTAATTTGCAAAATTATTAAATAATTATTAAGTTATTAAATTATTATTATCATAATTTTGACATAAAAGATTATAGCTTCGAAAAAAATTTCAAAGCTCAGTAAAGAACCGCGTTCCAAAGGTCATGCACACTCATTATAAGACCATTAAACTTCATGAAGACATTTTAAAAGCTTCGTGGAACACTTTAATATAATATTGTAAAAACTAATAAGAACTTTAAAAAGAAAATTAAAAATCTCATATTACAAATACCACTAACAATAACAGTATCAATATGCAGTTGAAGAATAACAAAATACCCCACTTTCTTTGCATGCTATTCGCACAACTTTCGTAACGTGAATTATGTAAAAAGAATTGTTAATAAAGATGAATTTTCTAGCTGAGTGAACATATATTATATATACACCATCGCTTCGCATCAGCGAAACCCTTCCGCCCATATTCCCGAGGAATTCCACATTATGCAAAGCACATGGAATCGTGAACCTTCTTCTCTCTCTCTCTCTCTCTCTCTCTCTCTCTCTCTCTCTCTCTTCTCCTTTGGCGGCAGTCAGAAGTCACGTCGATATATAGAAAGTAGGAAGAAACGGGCCGCAC
This sequence comes from Torymus tubicola, assembly GCA_035583055.1. Classification (NCBI taxonomy): domain Eukaryota; kingdom Metazoa; phylum Arthropoda; class Insecta; order Hymenoptera; family Torymidae; genus Torymus; species Torymus tubicola. Next base: position 31,750 of record JAWWEQ010012903.1, on the reverse strand, counting down.
GTAATATCTCAAGACGGTTGGATTAAAAAAGCAATAATAGTCTTTGAGAATTTATAGAATCAAATGTCGAGAGGAGAAACGGGAGGTTCGCAATATCACTTATTTTTCAGTCGTTTTCCGATATCGAGTTCTTCTTGCGAGCGCTTACTTAGACCCTCTAACGCGCGTATATAGTCGTAAGGTACGTACACGTAATTAGAAAATTTTTTGAATAATTCGTTCTGCAAGCTAAATGAAGGTCTGGAATATGTAATGAGATTTGTCATTATGGTGAAGAGGAAGAATTTTTTTCAAAACATGCACTGGATGTGTATTTCAATATTTTAAGAAAAATATTTATGAACTTTCCATCTTAAAGATTGAAAATATTTATAAAAACTGTTTTCTAAATATATGAAGTTGATCAACTTTTCGAATAATAAGTTGTTGTGGAAAGTAATAAATTCATATGGTGTATTTATTTATATACTATAACGATTATTAATAACTACCTTTTTATTGCAACAAAATTTGTAATTACGTTTGTTCTACCATAGTATGGAGTGGTTAATTTCTTTCTAAAGCTCTGCAATATAATATTTTTTATAAAAAGAAGATTCCATAATCTTGTTATTTTAAAAGAATGACGAGGCAGACATAACAAAGTAATATTTTCCTAAATATATTCTGTTTTTTGAAAGGTTACGTCACGTTACGAAATACCTAGTTTAAAAATAAAATCTGAAATATTCGGTTGTAAAAAATCAATTAATACCTCGCGGTAATTAACTTTGATTCATTATCATTAATAATACATCAAAGAGCTTTCAATATATTGATTGGAAATTTATTGGATAAATGTTAATTAGCGCAAAATGCCACAAAATTAGACTCTCAATTTGTGAAAGTTTACATAAAATAGAAGCAAAAACATGAAGTTTCGAGTGCTTTGAAAACAGAAATACCAACATCGGCTAATGAATGTATCAATTTATAAAACGTTACAGCACAAGCGTGCAATACCTTTCGATAAGCGAATCGGTAAATAACGTAAAATGTTTTCTGTCTACAAGATTAACGTTTTTCATTATTGAATTTTGTTTTACAAAATTAAATTAAGCTATTGTAGTTATTCTCGTTCGAATTCGGCGATACAACACACTTTTATTAAAATAAAGACTTATCATAACGTATATCTACGAGTTAATTTTCCAATTGTGACAAAAAAAAAATACACTTTATTTTTTTGTAACCCCACAAAACTCAAATCACATCTTAAAATTAATAATAGAATCAGTGTTAAAAATAGCAAGTATGCAATAACATTTCCAAGTTCTAGTAATATCTAAAAATAAAATGTAAACTCATCAAGTATCTCTTCTCATATATCTATTCTTTTCTCTTAAAGTATATAGCGAAACAGCAATTTTCAATGCAGTAAAGAATAAAGCGAACCCAATACTACAACCCCTATATTTATTTTATATATCGCAACCAAAATCCATACGTATATACACACCTTGCTCGTAAATCGGGGCGCTGCCGGTGCTTTGAAAGAGCCGTTAATAAAGCGAAGCTCTCTCTCTCTCTTTCTCTCTCTCTCTCTTTCTCTCTCCGTGCCCATATATAGAAGTATGCAAATGCGCTGTATATTGCATGTCTTTCGCGATGCGTGATTGAAAGCCTAATTAACGCGTCGACGTTAAAATATTTCCAGCTGAGGTTGGGAATTATCTTTGGTTTCCAGAATCAGAGAGGTTTATTAAATTCCATTTTAAAATTAGACTTTTAAATTTTCCGCGAAGAATGAAATTCACAGTGAGAACCAATAATTTCTTTCTCTCTCACACTTCGAATACATTTTTTCGTTTTTTACATTTATAATTCTTATATGCGTATATAAGTGATTCATTAAAATGGTTTAAGAATGGCTGAGAATGATGAAAAAATTGTTTAAAAGATTATGTAATATCGACTATTCGAGGGATAATTTATTTAAAAAGTTATTTTACTTTAAATAACCTGATACTTTTAAATTAATATCTATGAATACATGTGTCTCCATATATTGTCATTGCATTATGTTTATCTTTTCTTATATTTTAAAATATATTCTTGTTCGGTATAAAAAGAAGTGTTATTATCGTACTACAATTAAGTTGTCAAAAAATACATTGTTAAATCGATATTAATATATTACAATGCTATACCGTTATTCAACGAATACTCAAATAATCCGCTGGCAAATTCAAATATTTGAACCTCAATATACAATTCAAATGTACGAATATTGAAATATCATTCATATTGACACAATAATGCAAATATTTTGATTTCTAATTTACGGTGCTTTACTTTACTGATAAAGCCAATTGCATAATAAAGACGTCAATTTTTCATTTATTAATGTAACAATCGTTATTAACATGAAATTTTAATTTGTATACCATGTCAAAAAAACTGATAATTCAATCGCCACTAATAATTAAACATTATTAAAACTGACAATTACGTCAGTTCTTTTATACCCGAAATATTTAAATAATTTATGCACTTATCCACGTGTTCATTTACTAAATGTGCCCATATGAGCGATCTATAAAGAAGTGATGCAGGCGTGTCGCTCGGGCTCGAGGGAACAGCGCGGGAAGGACCGGCGGAGCGCTGGTCTTGCGCTTGCCTTGCACCAAGGAAGGCTCGGAGCGCGAGGAGAAGCCCTCAGTTCGCTGCTTGTTTTATAAGAGCAAGCGAAGGCTCGGAGGATGATGAGGAACACACCCGTGGCGGCATTACGCGGAGGGTCTTACAAAAGGAATTTAATTATTATTTATATTTATATATAAATATATAGGTATCAGAGGGATATAAACAAGTATAAGCGGATATCTCTTCAATCAGGTTAATGAATTGCTATTTGTAAAGGCAGTTGGAATATAGTTCTCGTCATACATGAAATAATTTGTTTACGAGTTTCTTGTTATTTAGTTGTAAATTTGAAAAACAACTCTATATAAACAAATCAATAAAATACATTTTTTTTAATGACTTTTTTTTTAATATTAAATCTGTGTCGTCTCTTATTATAGAAGAAGAATTGATTCTAATAACTAAATTATTTGCCATATTCATTTTCAAGACTAATTATTAAATAATGAAAAAGTTTCATGCAGAATCTCAAATCACCGATTAAATTAGCTTTTAAATTTTCTTAAATAAAGTATTTTATTCAGACTGGTAAATGAAGCTATTGTATGCGTACCTAATTAACGTAGTATAAAAACAAATTTTTTTCATAAATAATTTAGGCATTAAAAGCTAGTTATATTTAAGTTAACCGAACGCATGAAACCGACTCATGCCCTGAACTAATTATGAAAAATGCGCGTCAAAATTTACATTTTAATTGTCGCTTAAAATACTTCATCTGCAATGAAACAATGTAAATAAATTTAATTATTAATTATAAATCTCTTACCTAAAATTTCCAAAACGATGTTTCAACAATTAATCAATCTACGAACAGAGCGTACTAAATTCAATTACAAATTATTTCCTCACTAAAGTTCAATAACGCAATCCGTCAAGCACTCTCATATACTCAAAATAGTTCATACAAATCCACATCGATATCCACGTGCACACACACTTCTACCACCCACACCATTGTTAAAAATATCGTATTTTATACCTCGACTCTATATTATTCCAAAGAACCAACCTGACTTCGGCACATATTATACGTCTATCTATCCGCGCTCCCATCGTAAATTTTTACCGCACTCGGTAGCAGCAGCATCGCAAGCTTATGCAAATCGAGCGAGGCGCATTACAAGGCGCTTCCGCGTGTATAATGCCGCTATACCGTCGTCCCCGTCATAGAGCTCCGAGGGAATTACACGCGAAACGAGTGTCCCGCGAGTCACGTAATGCTCGCGTCATGTTTCAGATATGATATCGATCGAGAGATGCGCTATGGGATGGGGATTAATTTGTAGGATCGGAAAGAGATTAGGAGAGAGAGAGAGAGAGACGAACAATGGTTGCCTTTTTTTTAAAGAGTAGGAGTGGTGTGTTGGTGATAGATATAGGTATATAAGTGATGGTTAATTGATTTGAAAGGGTAGTTTTGAGATAAGAAACAGCTGTCGTGAAACTAAAAATAATTGTTAGCACTATTAAATAAAGAGCATCTCAGTATTTCAGGTGATATTCATCATCTGTTTTTTTACGTAAAGAAATATACCTGATTCTCTTTATTTGTGGAATTGGTGCAAAAAGTACCTGAAAATCCTGGTGTATTGTTTAAATGAGAATATTATATGTTTTTTTCAGTAGGGGACAGTTGCAAAGAATTATGAATATGATGATAGAGTTCATTAATGATAATAATAATGATAGTTAATCTATTAATGATACTTGTTGGACGATGCTTTGTTGACATGAAATCATATACGAAAAGACCTACCTAACAATTTACCTCCAAAAGATTGCATGGTTTTGTACATTTAGAATTACAGCTACCAATTATTAGACGAGAAAGTCTATTTTATTCGTAGCCATGACTTTGAAAGTCGCGGTCAATGATTTCGGATGCTATTCTCGAAAACTTTTGAACTTCGTATATGTCGAAGTTGCTCAACATGAGTGGCGATTAATTTAAAAATGGTGTTTGACTTGATTTCAGACACGTCGTAATCTGTTCTTACCCTTGAAGACGAGAACTTCTACAGTGTTATCGATTACCATAATCGTCTAGATGTTCAGCTTACTGTATCTCAATCCGATACTGCTTTGTCGCGACAACAGTTGCTGTATTACATAATCACCTGACTAGTGTCTTTTATTTTCATAACTGTTTTACTCTCCGTTTGTGGCTGATAAATATTTCCTGGAATACTGGACTATCAGATGACAGTTTTAACATATACACCGGCATTTGTACCCTTCATTCGGAATCGATGTACTTGCGATGATTTGCAGTATTGGTTTTCCATGGTTCTTTGAATATATACGTACGTTGTATTCTCTTAATGCAATTGATCACTTCTTTCATCGAGAATATAACTTCTATTTAAGGGCTTGGAACAAAATTACTTTTTTATAAGTGGCTGTAATATTATTTCCAGTTTTTGACACCTTTGAAAATTTCAACAGATCGTCAATTGGTTATAAAAGTGTCGGAAAATAAATTTCCAAGGAGCTTTTTATGCTCAATGATTTAAACATACATATTGTCGAGAGGACTATTCGTAAAGAAAATGACACGATGACCAAGAAATCTATTTGAATACATGGCTTCCATGTGATGTACTTATGATTAAGCTCAGTAACTGAGTTACAACGAGAAACTGGTCGACTTTAATTCTGACTTTAGTTCTTTTAATGCTGAAGACAATACAAATTATAAAGCCTATCACAAGTAATGGTTCTGTCTAATTAAGAAAAGAGCAGGCGAACAGCTTAATGACAGTATAAAAATAACATCTTATATGAATACGTATTATAGTCTACTTGTAAAGACAGTTAACTATTTTTTTTTATAACTAGACTATATCAGACTATTACATTATAAAAAATATAAGTACATTTAAGAGTTTAAAATAGTATATTACGCACCATGGGAGGAAAAAACTTGAACAATCCATATGTCATGTAAATTGCCACCCGAGCCAAAGGCGAGGGTGGCAAACACGAGATGTGGGCTGTCCGATTTTACTCCCGAGGAGCGTATACTATTTTTGCCATATTCCCGTTTCGGAGCCGGGCGGAAAATAAAATTGTTTACTTTGAAATTATCCTTACAATGAGATATCTATAAGTATTATTACTTTTAAAATTTTGAAATCTTTAGTTATAGTATTCTTTTTTCACTTTCTCATAATCGTAAGCTTTAGTTTCGTATATTTTTCTTTTTCCATAGTTATAAGTAAAATTTTTACTTTGAAAATACTTATTTCTATCTAAATTCTAAGAGTAAGCGTACAAGCTAATAAATACAAATGAATCATAAAGAAAAAATCGTATGTCTCTCATAAAACACAAAATTCTCATTTTGTAAAATCTTTATTCTTACAGAAATGTATTTTACCGCCACGCCAAATTTTCAAATATTACACTTGAAATAATGTAAATATTTTTAAATTTAATTTTTATTCCGACTTCATAGAGTAGATACGTGACAGTATCATGTATCTTTTTTTTAATGTTGTATCTTTTATATGTGAAATCAGAACTATAAATCTTTTACGACATTACATATTTTCTCGTAGTCTACACAAAGATTCATCTTAAATGAAACGTAAGCATACCATTTATTAAGTATAGGCATTCATTCGTGTAAAATATGACAAAATCTTGAATAGCGTTGACTTGCACAAACGAAAATAGCAATTTATAAATAGAGCAACTCGAGAAAACGTACGTGAAACTTTGAAAGAACTTCATTTAAGAGTGACATGCCAATGCGAGACTGTCAGCGCTTCTTCTCCAGAAGTACGAAGACAATTTTTTCATTTCAAAGAAAGTGTGAATGTGGCAAATTAGCTCCTGCTAAAAAACTGTCTGCTTGCACGTTTCCAAGATGAGTGCTTTCTCACTTTCCTTACTTCTCTGACTGCAAGTGTCAAGTGCAAATGTGGTAATGAGAATTGGTATTCTTGAACATGTCGTGTTATTGAATTTCGAAATTCGGTGAATTGTTAAATAACGTCAGCGGAAATGTAACTCTTTTTATACGATAAGCAAGTGTCATTCCTATTTATGAACATTCATTAATTTGCTTTTATTCAGGACTCAGAGATATTGAATAAAGCCATAAAAATAATTTTTTTATACAAAATGCATTTAATCAACGAAATTCATTCATCAAAGAATTTTTTATATAATAAAATTTCTTTTGCCAAAAATACTTTGATTTCATATATTTCATACGGAATAAAAATAAAGGAATTTTTTACTACTAATTCTTTATTAAATATTTTTATAATAAAAAGTATTTGCATTTTATAAATAAAATATTTGAAATAATCTATTTTTTTTAAATTTAATCAAATAATGTCTTGTTACAATTTTAATTTCTAATAATAATATTAAATTCTTATAATATTAAGTGTTATAATGTAGTATATTATTTGTATAATCAATTTAACAACTTTCTTATACTTTTATCTATTTCGTAGAAAATATGATATTACATTACATATAATGGCAGTTATAATTTATATAAAATAGAGACAAATATGGATCCGATTTTAAATATACGCCTCACACGCATTGGTATATTAATAAAAATTCGTATCTGTTTTTTCAAAATAAATTCAAGAAAAACAATTCTAATATGGAATATGAAGGAGAACAACATTTCTACATTTATAAACATATAAGTTGCATTTTCCTATTTTGACATGACTTGTTGTTTCTACATTTTTTTAAACTGTTATCCTTTTTGCACAAAACTATAAGTTAATGAGTAAACAAAAGTAAGAAAATCACTATTAAATAATATTTTAGTCCCAACCTCATCATCTACCCTCCCATCACTCATAGTTTTTGCAGCCTTTGTTCAATCTCCGTTCCCCTTTACCACCCATTCATCTACATTTCCACACCGGCCTTGCCCACTTTCAATTCCCGCCCTTAATTATTTACGAACCTTCGATAATCGCTATCGCTCTATATATTCTCTCTCACTCACTCTTACTCTTTCATTCCCTTTCTCTCACTCTCTCACCTCTCGCGCACACGCACGCACGCAGGCATGAGGCCGCGCAAAAGTCAAGTCAACAAGCACCTTTTCTCTGCCTCCTGAAATAAAACTCGCCCTCTGTTGTCCGACCTTGCCAAGGTTATACGCGAGCCCTTTATTACAGACGTATATATATATACGCAGAAGGCGATGAAGGGGAGGAAACTAGTTTGTCGCGAGAACTGTAGGTTATCGACTCACGACGAGAGAGAGAGGGAGAGAGAAGTTCGGATGAGGTTTCCGGATTAGTTTCTGCGGCACTCGACCTTGTCTCCCCACGGAATGTGTGCGGCTTTCTGCCTTTCTTTTCGGCGTAATGAGCGTAAGTGAATGGTATCGGTGACAGAGAGGGAATAAACAAATCCGTGTTGAAGGTATAGAAGAGGGAGGGGACACTCCGAAGTGGATTGGAGATATTAGAGGCGACCGCGGTGACGTGGATGAGTGGGCTGTGATAAAATGGAAAGAAAGTGAGATTGAGAAGAGTATTTGAGCTTTGGTGCGTATAAGAGTAAATGTTGTTATTCGGATCGAGGTGATGGACTGTAATATTATAAGATTGTTTCTGCGTCTTATATTATTACAGAATAGTTTAGGAGATAAAGTTTCAAAAGATAAAGCGAAGTCAGTTGAAAATGCGTTAATTTATATACGTAAAACATAATCTTAGTTTTTAATAAACTGTCTTTGTTATGCATTAAAAAAATACATACTTAAAACTTTGTTGCACAATAAACTATTTATATATTCTTTATTGCCACTTAATAAGTTCATATTTCATATTAAAATTTCTTCTAAAATTATATGGTCAGTGATAGAGGTTCTCGTATAGTCAGGCGGTTACTTATTAAAGTTATATAGTATGATTATTTGATTATCAATATTTAAGTAGATTAAATATTGACAATTTAATCAAAATTAAATGTTATTGCAAGGGGACATCCCTTTAATGGGTAATAGATCATAATGGTTAATTTTTAAATAACTTTTGAACTTTCGGAAGAATTTAGATACGATTTTATACAATACCACCATACTACCATCAAAAGCTACGCCATTCAAAGAGGTTAATCCAGGACGAAAATTTAATGAATAGTACTTTCCACATTCGGCTGAAAGCTCCTCCAACACTTTACATGCCTCTAAACCCGCAACAGACCTCCCACTCATTATATTTACAAAACTACAATCTTCAATTAGCCCAAACTTAAACTAACTGGTACAACGAAAAGCCCCTCGTCCGTCAACCTTACACCCAAGCTCGACGCGCAATCTGCTGCTTTTTCCCCTTAATCATACAATCTTTCTTTACGGCTAATCTCGGGCTCAGCGCTTTATACACGTGTACACGCGTCATTAAAGCGACGGACGGGAGGCCAAAACAATGCTATACACACATACACACACACATGTATATAGACATAACGTAAGCTCTCCTTTATTCATGTACACGTACGTGTGGGATGAGAAAGAGAGAGAGAGAGAGAGAAAATATACGCCAACAGTTTGTAAACTCGGCCCGCTTGTATACAGTATAATTCTAATTTTCGAAAACCTAGAGGTTGGGGAAGTTGCATGCGTGGATGGGTTATTAAGAGAGTAATGCGTTGGTTGTTGCGGCGTAATGGAATCCGGGGAATTTCTAAGCCGACGCTGGGAGGAAATTCGGAGATGGTTTTTGTTTTTGGCTTGAATAATGGTGCTGGTGTGTGCAATTTTAGTGCGATGAGTTTGGAATGGTATTTTGTGGGAATAGTTACGACTTTTTTAATGTGGAGGAATTTGAATTATAATTATATAGCGTATTTGGTTTTAAACGTACATCGAGGTAAGTAATCAATTAAGTTTATGCTTCAGTATTCGAGATTTCTCAAAAAAGGGATGTTACAAAGATTCATATTTCAGTTTTATAAATTAGAATTTCAAAAATGTAGGTATAACTAGATGACAAGTATAAGTTATTTGATGTAATATATATTCAGTAAAAAGCATGGAAAAATAAGATGATTTGTTTCGTAACATAAAAAGGCTGTTTGGAATCCACATTACACAGTGCACACATTGCTAGTATTACCTTAAAAAAAAGTATACAAAGATATGTTTCACAGTATAATATAGCAGTAGCATTTGTCTTCACTTGTTGACATTATATTTTTCTTTTTCTTAGTTCTTTTTTTACGAAATATATAAAATCCTTGAGCATTTGAACAAGTAAACACGATTTACACAGAACCATAACAATAACAAGCAAAAAAAATAACGAAAAATCAGCTTACACATATTTGCACATGCAACATATGTAAATATGATAGAAATGTTTTATTAACCTTTTTTGCATATATACGCTTCGCTTTTTCTCGTATATTTTTTTACTTAATTTCATTTGTTTGTTTTTCTCTACCATGCAAAAGAAACACAAAGAAAAAGTATTCAAAAGTAGTTTTAGCAAGATTGATAAACGCACCGCTCGTAGGCGAAACATTTCGGGTTATATTAAGTTGATTACTTAAAGTCATTCATCAAAAGGGCAAGCATTTCTGACTATTGAAGAAACTTCATTGTTTAACTTGACTATAAAATAAATGCTTTAAATTATAAAATATTTTGTAAATTTTCATGACCGACAATATCTATGTCTTAATTAACTGCCCTTTTATTGGAAATTCAATCTCCATTCGACATTTAAACTGCTAAACGCAATGAATTCCATTAAGAAGATCGAAGAATCTTTTGGAATCCTTCCAATTTCTCACTTATCTTCTGTTGGATAAATCTTTAGCACCTAATCGTTCTCCAGATTTAAAAAATCCACAGGAAACGAAATTAATGATATCCACTCGTCCCTTGCCATTACTTACTAATTTAATGCTCCACTCCTCGCACTGAAAAACAAAATTCTTCCCACCGACGCATCAATCATATACCACCGAAAATTCTTCTATACAAACTTATACACTTATAAACTGACGTAGTAGTAAATTTAACCCTCCTACAGTTCCCAATACGCAAAAACAATATAAAAAGCAAACACAGCAGGTCGAGTCGATTGAAAAAAAGTTAGCCACGAGTTTTTTGAGATTCCTCCCAACACACAGACATATACACATACACGCGCGTGGAGTGAGAGAGAGAGAGAGAGAAAACTTCTCTCACCGAAATGAAATCCACTGAGGGTTTTATCGGGGAGAAAAGGCAAGCGACCCTCGGCCGACGATTATACGGGTTGGCGTTATCGGAACCCTGTATACTCTCCCACCACAGTATAGGGAATTGGATTATCAGAGAACAGATGGCGGAAGGAAGGACAGCGAAGCAAGAGAGAGAGAGAGAAAGAGAGATTTTCTCCATTGACGTGGATGGTGGTAGCATTACCACTGAAGTATTTATCCCGAGGTATCTGAAAAATGTATCTTATCGGTATGTTATTTTCATGAGGTGGATGGGAAACGATGGAAGGGGAAGAAACTGAGTATAGTTGGTGCAATTGCGGGGAATTAATAGGTGCACTAGTAGAGCTGAAGGTGACGAGATAAGAGCAGTATAGGGTTTTTGTGACGTGGCTGTGGAAAATTTTCTAATGTAATTGAACGCATAGTGTTGTGTATAATAGATTTCATGCGGTTTTTATCTTGTTACTCGATCTATTATACAATATATCAAGTAGCTTCGAGTTAATAAAATTTTATGTACGTTAAATGTGGAACTGCGAGTGCGTAAAGCCTTGGTACAATATCAAGTGCATCGCAGTCTACGCGTTCTCATATTCTTTTACTGAGTCGTCATCTCTTTCATCTCGCGCTTCTTGGAAGCCGACGCTGCAGCTGGCTTCGTCCGTGACACAATGTGTACGGTACATGTCAGTTTATAGAGATCGTATAGTAATACGAGGACATTTTACAATAGTTACGAAATTATGCGAGATAATAAGAAGTTGTGAAAAAAAATTTTTTGAGAATTTCTTAATAATATGATTCAGAAGATGTTACTCTGTAAAATGAAAAATTAAGATTTCGATTTTGTAAAATAACAATTATAATATTCGACAGTACAATTACATTTATACATCTAAAAGAGATTTCTGCTAAAAATGTTAATCTCTCGTGTAGATCAGAGAGAATCAACCCTACTGTCTAATAATAATAATTATAATAGTAATATTGATGATACACTGTTAGAAAACTTCCATGTATATAGATATACATTGTGTATATTTTGAAACGCAGAATGTAAACATATTATATCTATATATATGGAATTTTCTAACAGTGTATGTATATGCATTATATGTATAGATAAAAGTAGGAAGAGAACTTCCCCTTTATAAGTATATATATATGTCTTATGCTACACATATATAGGTCTCATATATATTCTATACCTATTTATATACAATATTCATGATTATTTTACCATCCTCTTGATCTTATCCCATTTCCACTTTGAAAAACAAGAAAATTTATTTATTATAATTTTCTTACAATTTTCGCTCAAAAACATAACGTTTACGTAACAATAGAGCAAAAATTAATTTTAAAATAATGAAATCTTTTTCAAAAAGGTCAATTTATTTATCACCATTCGTTTGAAATAATCCTGATATCGATCTCTGAAATTATATTCATTCGACCTTTCATTCAGTTTACCGCGCGGTATCATTTTTATGCATGAGGAGCAAATCAGATACGAGATAATAGTTGATTTCCGTGCCTATTATTCAACTTTTCATCGCGACTGGTTATCAGCGTTCTTGAATTGGGGTAAGACTAAATTCTCATTAACTTACCGATAAACTTGCTCCATCTTTTTTTAAAATAGCGGATAAACGATCTTTTTGCTTATTTAAGGTGCAGAAAATTTAATTAATTCTTTTCGTTTTTTTTTTAAATAACGAAGAGAGTTTCTATAACAAAAAGATATTTGTGCTAAGGACAATATTTTTACTACGTAAATAGCAAAGAAATCTTTTTTATATTTTACGTTTACACAAACGTACAATGCTCTAAAAAAACATGCAATAATTTATATCAGCACTTGAGTATCATATTGCAAAACAATATGCTCTAAAACATTGAATATTGCACCATAGCCGCAGTTACATTTTTTCTTTCTGAAAAATATATGTAAAAAATTCATCACCCTATGTACTTACACATTCCATTCGCTTGTTTTTCATCAGTCTATATACTTCCGCATACAACATTAGAACCGAAAAATTTTCTCCTTCAGTGTGCGCTATATACCTGCGAATTCCCGGGCACGTTTTTGAAATTTCTCCTCGTCGACCTCAATAAAAAGTAACGCTTCACCCCGACAACGGCCGAACGTCGTTTTCTCTTCGTCATTAAACCTACATTGAATTGCATGATTTTTCGCATACAAGGGCGAAACGTTTATTAATATTGCATGGGATTTTTATAGTTATTTAATGTGGTCGTTGAAAATAAGTGGCACGTATGGGTAACATATGTTGTCGGAGTTGGATGATAGAATAACTGTTTAGGTGTGTCGTAATATATCATAACATTAATAATATATTTCAGAATAAAATCTTATTAGACAATTATCTAAATTACATAAAGGCATTTTATTATTTAAAGATTGTTTAAGAAATATATTTTGTAATGACTATTAAAGTTCAATGGTTATTCTTTATACTGTGGATTTTAGAAAATGTTTAAAGATATTTGACCACATTATTGAAAAAATTAAAAGGACGAAAGTAATGAATTTATAAGTTCCTAAAATTAGTCACTGATAAATTATCAAGTATCTTTCGAACTTGTAGAAGAATAATTGAGTTGGCAAGAATAGTCTAACACTTTGACTTTGAAGAATTAAGTACTAAAAACTTGAGAATAATTTCTTTCAGACAGTTATAAAAGTTTACATAATGAGAATTATTTTTGGAAAACATATAAAACACTTGTATTTTTGGTTATAGATGATCAAATTAATAAAGAATATTTTGCAACCATTTTAATTCTACTACCATTGATTATAGTATTATTTATATAAAAGCTATAAAGGTGATAAATGTTAATTGCAAAAACTACAATAATTACTTTTCCACTTGCACACATTTTTTCCTAATTTGACAAAACTTTAGTTCAAAGGACTAAAAACAATTACCGCAACAGTAAAAGCATTCGCATTCATATCGACGATTCACGACGCAATCGTGCTCGCTGTGTTATATATACGTGGCACGTGGAAATGTATATCACGCGAAGAGCCAATTATTATCGGCCTCCTTGTGTATCGCAAAGTGGAGGGAGAAAAAGGCGGTCTATTATTCTCTAAAACGCGCGCGACGTTGGAATATAATAAATATGTAACGAAACGTATTGATAAGAAAGGAAGTGCGAGGAGACGCCACGTTGAGAATAATAATAACGACACGCACGCTACGTCGGAAAATCTCGGATAGCAAAATTCGTTCAGATCGTTTTTTGGATACATTTTTGATTAATGTTTTCTTTTTTCGATTCGAAATTTAGTGAATATATGTAGGTGTGGTCAAACATGCGTTGTCATAGTCATGTATATATGTAATGAAGTGTTATTTTGAAACTGTTTAATAAATATAGGAAAACTCCAATGCGTTAAAGGAAATTACGGTATAATCTAGATTTTTCTTGTATATATGCTTCTACAGCTAGACCTTAGATGATGTGTTAAGAATGAAATACTTTTTTTTGTGTAACACACTCACAATTTTCACTGTTTTTCGGCCAAAAATAATTTTTTTTTTGACCGACGGAGAAAAAATCCTTGTTTGTCCGGTGGGCGCAAAAGTATTTTTTTGTATAGATATTTTTGCGCTCACTGATCAAAAACTACGTAAAATCGCAAAAATTTAACTTGATCCCACATAAATTTGTTCGTGTGTGATGAATCCAAATAATTTTAGGAAAAAAAATGAAATCGAATTGATTTTTTTTATGTAATCTTAGTTATAAAACTAACTAAGAATTACATATATAACAATTTTAATTTAATAATTAATTTATAAAGTATACAAACTATAATAAGACGTTTGATATATAATTTAATAGTATCATTTCATTTTGCAATGTAATTTTATATGTAAAATCAGTAAAAGGCTCGCTTTTTAAGTTCCAAAACGTCAAAAATTAATACATGTGTCACAAAAAATATGATGCGCGGAACGGCTAGTGGGTTTTTCAAACTCATGTGTTTGCAGTAAATGTCTTCAATTCGCAAAACACACTCGCATTCGACTCGTACTGCAAACTCCACACTCGGTCTAAAAAGTTTCACTGTACGCCCTAGGTACATGATATACTATATTTTTTTATATAAATTTTTTGTTAAAAACTATTAATTATGTATCAATTTCAAGTAAATTTTTGCGTTATACTAATTATACTTCCAAATAACTAAAATATTCTTATTCTTCCACCAGTAGATACACGTAATCGTCTATGAAACAACGATTATTTTATAACAAACATACCCACCCTTGCAATTTGAAATACATCAATCCCTGTACCTTCATCTTCTTCAAACAACCGCGAGCATCCTTCCTCTACTCATCTACATTATCCGTACCCCAGTTTTCTACCCGAGTTCGAAGAAAAAGAAGAATTAACCGAAGATGGCGTCGGCCTCGGCGATGAAGAAGAGGCGGAAGAACGAGCTTGAACGTTGAACTCTCGAGGATTACTTCATTAGCCGCGTGCGAGAGAGAAAGAGAAGACGTCTTTTCGGAGGTAAGGAACGGATGCAATTAAGGAGCACGGCTTTGTTGTCGGGGGCGCGCGGACTTCTGAACGGGAAATTATGTTGTGCGCGCGCGCGGTGCTGCGCACTTTTCAACGTAATCGTTTTACAGAGAGGCAGTAAAGGCCGCGAGAGCTGAACAGTTCTTCGGTCGTGGAGAAAAGCGACTTTAGGTTTATGTAGAACGGAGTTTTTGGTGTTATGTTATTTGCAAAATGTAGACGGGTTCTAGGTGGATGACTGTTGGATTAGTTAATTAGGTGTGTGATTTTTAATACGAAAGAAAGTGTCTGTAGTGATAAAAGAAAGTAGGAAATGCTGCTATTTTATTTACTGATGGTTGTTTATTTTTAAAAAAATATGTTTTGGTAAATGAATAAAGACTTCTGTTAAAACAATAAGGCTTTAAATATTCGAAGACATTCTTTTTACCTTGAGCTACTCTAAAGTTATATGTTTTTTTTTTAAATAACGTCCTTTCTTAATAAAAGCATTAATATTTTATAAACTTATTTAAAAATTTTCTATATGCTTTACGAGGAACAGAAGCAAAATGAAATAATAAGTTTCTCAAGGAGGAGGTTTCCATTTTTCTGATATATTACCTTTTTAATTTTTTCACATTTCCTTTCTGTCAACGTACGTACGTAAAAAAGGATATAAAGGCCACGCTCAGCAATATAATATGCAGGTCTAGCGAAAGTCGTGTTATTGAAAAATAGAATTTTTCGAATAAAGTTGAAAATCTTTTTTGAAATAATAAACTAATATCATTTTTACTACGAACAATAAATCTAAAACAATATTCTAACTATATGTATAATTCCGTTATATATGAAAGGATACTGAGAATTTCTGTAATAATTAATGGACTGTTTGAACAGAAAAAATCAATTTTTTTCATTAAGCATTTCTTTAGACTTGATTTTTTGATTCGTTAAACGAAAATTCTTGATAAGCTAGGATATCGAAAAATTCTATAAGAAAAAGCATAAATCAATCAAACCTCTATCAAGCCGTCAAGAAACGATCAACCATTGTCCATCTCACAATTAAATAGATTATCCTCCTAGCCCTCAAAGAAGCCTCGCCATTGACGTATATTATTTATACTTACATGCCATCCCTCTTCTCCTCTCTTGAATAGTACATCCCTCGCGCACAAAGATTTTTCTGTCTTTTGAAGGGCCATACCGTCGTCGTTGCTTATACTGCAGCTCCTACTCGTCCCTCAATTTTTAACGAAGCCAGCAGCGTTACTGCAGATTCTTGAAAATATACAAACGGGCCTCGAGTGGTTCGAGGTAAATACACGCGCGTGTACAGGGGATATAGCCTGCAATTTTTAGCCCGGGTTAATTGATGTCCCCGTTGACTTTGGATTAGAGAAGCGCATGGGTAAACAGGCCACGATGGTTGGAGGCTGCGAAATGTTACGGTGTACGCGTGTGCGTTTTCTTTTTTGTGTGGGGTATTGGTGTGCGACTGGTTTCGAAGCTGAAGGTCTGCGTGTGGGTGGAGGGAGAAGGGAAAATGTTAGCTGAGAAATAACGTGTGTATGTGTGTGTGTGAGTAGAGTTAGGACGTAGTTTAGTTTCGAAAGTGTAGTTTTGCAGTATGGATAAATGCACTTAGACAAAAATATAGCTACTATTACTATAACGGGCAGAGTAGAATAGTTAAATAAGTGCGTTTTATGGTAACATTTGCTATATTATGTTTGTATTTATGATAACTATAGTTTAGAATATTGTAATACTAGAAATATTTTGCTATACAAATCATAAAAACTGTAACTATATGTTCGTAGAAATAAATTTTGTATAAATCCCAAAAGTTTCAAAACTCAAGGTTCTCTCAAATTCGTCGAAACAAATTACACCAGCGAACTGAACGTACAGGTGTACTTTCTATAAATAAACCTTAATCTACCGCTTGCACTTATACGATTTTCATATCACACAAAACCACTTTACCAGTACCCCAACATCCAAGTAGACACCCTCTCCCTTCCCAGTTCTTTAAAAGCATCGCGAGCATCCCATCACCTTTATCACTTTCCACGACATATACCACCTCAACCCCATAACCATTAATTTTTACGTCGAATTGGCGAAGAGACGCACACGACGATAACGTTCGCATCGATTCGCGAGCACAGTACAGCACTCCGACGTGTCGGTTTGATAGTTGCTGTCGCCATCGTACTCACGTAATTGCGTACGCGTCAATTATTTAACACGCGAGTTTTAGGGCGTAACGAAGTCAAGTATATATATGTGAGAATTACTCCCACGTGCAATGTGAATTGAAGTAAAGAAGAGAGGTTGACTATAGGAAACCTTTTTTTTTATGGGAATAGTTATGAGAGTTGTGAAGGTGACTCTTATCTAACCATTTAACATTATGTATAATACCAAGAAAGATTTAAGCCAATAGCTTGGACAAGTAAGAATAAAAAATTTATCCTGCTCCTGACGCTTTCCCTCCTTTTTATCTAGGGACATCTTAATAAATACATATAGTAGGGGTTTGTACGTTTACCTTCTTTGTCCCCAAACAGATAGATTATCTTTTCTCCGCGTCGCAAATTGGCCCTAATCTATGTTACCTTTTATTGTTACTACACATATCTCTTCGTAAACTAACGACAATTATTGTTCATTTCACCCGTGACACAACGAGATTGGTACTTTGACCCAACTCCTAGCAAATTCTCAAGTCACTTCTCCCGCCACCAAGAAATCTTTTCCTTCTTAGAAATATACGAGAACATTTGGTACACACTTAAGATATCCGACATCTTTATACATTACTCTCTCTCTCTCCCTCTCTCTCTCTTTCTCTTTCTCATATCCTCTAAAACTTTCTATAACGAACTCTGTTCTTAAAGTTACCTCGTCGCTATATAGAGTACCATTAATCTTAACCCTTTCACCTTACATTATCTCCGATAAATACAACTGTCACTATATACAACAACACACCTGATTTTTCGATCACGAGAGTCAATTAAACCTATCACAATTATAATTCCGAGGAGGGACCATCGCGGAGGCGGTCGCGCTGTGTCATCGCGCGGACGATCGATCGCGCGGCGGCCCCCGTGTCGTGACCCACATTTTATTTTGAACCGGAGTTCGTGAGGATGTATCGAGGCGACGTGCGTTGTTGAAAAAAAGAAAAAAAAATGATATACGAGTGCGTGGTAAACAGATAAAAAGGTAGCATGAGTTCGCGGTGCATTTGCGTATAAGCTTGTGGTGTATGGTTTGATAAAGGGGAAGATGTAGAGGGTGAAGGAATGGTGGGGATCTACTAAAGTAGTTTGGAGGGATTTTGATTGGATTATAGAAGTAAAAGTGTATTATTACACAGCCGAATGTTTACTTCACTTTTTAAATTTTAGAAACAAATGAAAAAGTTGCAAAAGTGTGTATGATTCAGTTCCATAAAATTTTCGCAGCAAAATGTCTCGTCAAACCTTGACCTTTCCAATTATTTTATTTTTCGCACGTTCGTTTTTTCCTTTCAGTTGTATACACTACAATTTCCTGTTAATTTTCATATTTAGATAGTCTGTAGTCAACGGGAATTGCTTTGAATTTGATACACTCCCAAATGTGTATATATATATATATATATTCTACGCTCAAAAAACCGATACATATACGTAGATATATAACTCGGGTGACTGGACACGTATACACTCACAGGCAATATTACGTATTGTTTCTATCCCACGACCACATTACATACACGCGTACGCCGGGCTGGATAATTTAATCAAACATAACACGCGCATTACACGAAATTCCGATAATTGATAAACGCTTATAACGGGGCGCACATCTCGCGAAACATAACGCCAATTACGCGACTAACAAACAAATGCCCGTTAATTACCACACTTCGCTTGCGCGTGTGTATATACATACATACATATATATATATATATATATATGTATATATGTATATACCGACTCACGATTATTATTACACTTGACTTGAGCCGAAAAAGCCGCCTAACGACGACGACGACGACTACTAAACCTTTCGCTGCGAATATTTACAGTCATCATAACTAAGGACAATCCTCTTCGTATATATACATACATACACGAACTCGAGTCATATTTTTCGACACTGTTTACCCGCGCGTTCCCGTTTTATTTATCAAATAAACTCAATCAACACGCTCAAACAAATCAATCAACATCCTCTGCATATGTATGCTGGTATGTACACGTATGTGTATATAGATGTATGCATGAATGTATGTACGTATGTACGTACGTATACGTGGAAGAGAAATGGAAAAGAGATAACGAACGAGCGAAATATGTGCGAGCGCGACGAGGGAGGAAGAGAGGAGAATGACGGAAGAGGTGAAAACAGGAGTGGCAGGAAAAAGCATGCGACGAGAAAGAGAGAGAGAGAAAAGCGAATTAGGTGTGTATGCGAGCGGAGAATAGAAATGCCGCATTGTTCTTTTGATAATAGGGTGGTTAAAGGGTTGACGAAGGGTTGAAATTGATGAGGAGTGCGTTTATAGGCTTATTTTTGTTTTGGAAGGGAAATGGTAAATGAAAAGCTACGATAAATAAGTCAATCGTTGTGTTGAATGGTTGTGTTTGTGTCTGTGATATTTACGCGTGTCTTTAGGAAATGTTGGAGATTTCGCGCGTTTTCTGTTATTTATTTTCAATCTTCGTTTGTCACTTATTATCTTACCCGTTCGAGCTTTCTTTCAATTGATTACGAACGATGCATAACCGCACGCAGTCGTTAATAATGTAAAAACAAATGTTTCGTTTTTATATTTACCATTCATAACTGATCTGAAAAAATGTATTCTCGGTTAATAATTTTAACTTGACCTTTATTTGACCTAGTATAAGAAAGAAAATGTTCGTTGATCAATATACAATAGACGATAATAAGAAGTCTGTATATGTGTATATGTATTAAATGAATACAAAGCTGAAATTTTATTTTTAAAAAGATAAGGGTAGAAAAATCTGATGATATCCAGCAAAGTTTATTGAAATTTTCACGATCTAGATTTGTTATCACTAATTAATTTTTACACTAATTAATAATCTTATACAAATATCAATAAAACTGCTGGTCTGAGAATTTACTCAAGAAACTGCAATAGTCAGCGAAATCAGTTGATCAAAATATATTCTTTGTCACAGAAACAATTGATCTATTTATATTATTTTCCGACGATAAAACAAAATACATTGTTACAGCTCTAGCACCTCTCTTACATGCTTATAAAAACTCTAGGAATCCTCTATATATAAATATATATATATCTACTTATCTAGAACACCTTTATTTTCTCACGCAAAGCTTTCCACACATGCGAACTTTTCAACAAAACCAATACCCCGAACTCACATGAATTTCCATAATCACATATCCATGCTTTCATAATAAAATTTTCAAAGAATCAAAAGCAGAGAAAAAATCATTTCCAAGAATCAAAAGCAGTGTATATATGTAAGTATTATACCATGACCCGTTCACGTGAAAAGATATAGGACATCCAAGATGATCTCCACCACCCACAGCGTGTATTATTATTTTCGTAAATCAAGTCACCCGAGAGGAGAAATAAGATTGACAGCAAGAGGATGGCAAATATTGTAGGGCAAAAGGAGGGTAGGGGGTTCGGAATAAGAAAGACGAGGGGGAAGGAAAATTGCGGGGGCGGCGGCTTGGCAAACGGCTGGACATGATTTTCCATTAATTTTTCAGCTCCCCGGCGTCGGGCTTTATTGACGCAAGCCGTTGTTCATCAAAGCTTGTATTGGATATTGGCCGTCGAGAGATGCTGTTGTCGTAACTTCACGGTGAAAGTAGTATCGTAATTTTAGCGACGTAACTTCGACCCTTATCTTAGATAGAGGGAGATATATTTTACGTGAAAATAGTAACGCTTTAAGTACACGTCATTGTAGCGAATCTCTTAAAATGGTCAAGTGAAATATAAAGTTTTAAGTGAAAAATTGTGGTTTTTTTAATGTAGTAAATTACTTTATGATCACAGAGGTAAATTAACATGCGATGTGACTGGGATATTATAATGACATAGTTACAATATTTGCATAACATTGTAATTACATTATTATACAACAGCGCAGCATTTAATGAAGCTTCATTGTAAAGTTGTGCCGCTATAGTTGCAAGAAATATTTGAATAATATTACTGCAATATAACTGTGGCCTTGAAATTTAATAGTCTTGAAATACACTTGCATAAATGTATGCGTAGAATCTTTAATAAAGTCATGAAATTTTAAACTGTCAAATGGTTTTTTACACAATCAATACCTAAACCAATGGATTTTCTAAATGTTTTCTCATCTCCCATCAAGCAACGACAAGTACCAATCGCTTCTCGGCAAATTACCCTTATTCCTCTTTCCCCTCTCTGCAAAACCTACCCAATCCTCTACCAAACCACAACGCATTTACCCGGGAAATTTGTCGTGTCCTACCTCTAAAATTTCCGAAGCGCGTTCATATATATATCCGCGTCCAGTGGCGCGCGCACACGAGCGGCAAACCTACATCCGGAAGCGGAACACGCCCGCGACGCTATCCGGTTGGGATGATAAGACCGCGGAATAGGGACGGACGGTCATGTGTATATGGTACCTCGTATTTTATTGCTCCGAAATCGAGAAGTTGGATTATGCGGGACACGTGCGCACGCGCGCGACTTGGTAGTTTTTTTGGAGTCTTTTTGTTTGGGGGTTGCGGGTAAAGGATATTTCGAATTTGTTATGGTGGTTTGTGAAATTGAAGCAGAAAATATATTGAAAGAATTGGGATAACTATATAGTTGTTTATTTTTTATGTTGTTGAATGTATTAAAAACAGGTTAATGTACGTGTTTATGGATACATTTTGTTTGTATAAGTTATGCATCAAGAATAGTTGCTTCATTACAATAAATACTATGGCTATACTACTCAAAAGAAATCATTTCTACATTAAGTGATAGAATTTATCTGATGACGAAATTTATACATTACATTTTCGATGTTCTGTAATGAAAGAGAAATTAGTGTATTCCTTTACGGTATAGATCAAAGAGATTTAAATGTTAAAGTAATTTAATTAAACAGAGTTCGTTAATCGTTATTGATCCAGAAATTGCTTATACTAATTTATTTTTATTTTATAATACAATATATATAAATTATATATATATATTTTAATTACATAACATGAAATAAATAAAAGATTTATAATTAAAATAACCGACTATTTTTAACGTAAAACAAAGTGAAAGAAATCAGTTTAACGAATTTCACTGGGACCCAATATTTTACTTTGCAAATATATTAGCACGATTTTAATAAAAATGATTGAATTCCCGTTAAAAGCTAATATATAGCTATAAGTTCTTTTATACGAAAAAAAGAATGTAACGGTTCAAAAGAGCGTAGATTAAATAAGAGTTAAATTACTTGTATCGAAGTAATCAAATATCCAACTCTGACAATGGAATGTTTTAAAATTATTGACTGCAAATTAAATTAACCTCCTCTCTAACGAGATAGTTAAAGCACGTTTCATAGGAACGAGAATGCAAATGAAAAGTGTAAAGAAAAAGAAGAAGGGAGGTGTAGGAGAAAAGACAGAAATGAGGAAACAAGGCAGTGAAACGTATAACTGAGAAAAGTGAGCTCACGCCAAGAAAAGAACAAGGGAGAAAAGATAAGACTCAAGTTAATGTACAACATATTTTCTCGTGAAAATATTCTTTTAAAAAATTGCATACAATATGTGAAATAATGCGAGATCTTTTAATAGACTATTATTCCTGGTTTAGGCTAGAAATTGATGGGTTTCGAGTAAATTGTATGTGATTTGAATACAACCACGAAACATAAATTTTAGCCTTAAAATGGTAGTTTCACTAATTCTTATTATCTTGGATAATCTAACTTGATTTACATAAAACCGACGCGAAAGTAAAAGCCAATATATTTGTATTTTCTCATATCTTATAAGTATATCTTTTGATAACATACTTTTAATGGAAAAAGTGAATTACATCCAATTCATATATTGTGATACTGCCGCAGTAGTTTCACGATTCGAAGAAACATTACGTTACTAGAATAGTGTTTGGATAAGACGTTTTTTAAGATTCATGTATCGTATAGTACAAGATATTTTGGAAGTCTCTGTAACGAAAATCCTTCTTTTCGCATTCTTTAACACACAATATTTTTGATACTGAAATAGTTTTCCGATGAGCGGAACACTGTTAGCAGTTATTTTTCCTTAATCCTTTTCTGCTTCGGAAAGATCGACGACATCACTTTTAAATTTAGAAAAATATATTTTTTATATGATTTAGAGTGAATATTTAAAAACCCCTAAAACCGCGTTGATAACTATACATGTCGAAACGTTTCCCTATCTTTAAACCTTGGAGAATATAACTCTTAATTGAAAGTGACATTAATTCCACAAATCTCGGCGTATTTCCTTGCTAGATGAAATGCGCGATTACATAGCAATTATCGGCCTATACGTATGCACAGATTTGAATGAAACTCGGAGCGCGCGCGCGAGTAGAGAGCGAGTGGGTGGACTGTTTTCTGAGTATATCAAATAATGGATCTGGTGGATCGTAATTCAGCTTAATGGCCCATAGTTTCTCGGATGATTGCTGTTTTAGTTAAAATATGCAAAAATCATACGGCTATGCGAGTAGCGCCCGGCGCTTTATTACTCGGTATGAATAATTAACCAGTTCGCAAAAGGCGCAGGAACGAGAAAGTGAGAGGAAAAGACGCGAGCTTTAATTTATAAGATGCTTGCGGGAGATGAAAAATTTATTTGTCCTGCATTTTCTATTCTCTCTGGAAATGTCGGGGATGAAGTTTAGATTGATTGAGGTCTCAGCATCAAACAAGAAAAGATAAAGAGATAAGTAAGACGTTTTCTGCAGATGCAGTTCATTAATTACACTTTTCTATGGACGTCACGAACAACGCTTATAATGAATCATCGTAAAATTTTTTACCAGATTCAAAGGTCAGAGAATCTCTAGAAAATTAGTTATGCAATTTAATAACTAAAGAATGTTTATGAAAATTGTTATGGGACATTCAATATGCTAGAATATACTATTCCATATTTATAAAGTTGGTCTGCAAAAGTTGTATGCAATGAACCAGTAAACAACAAGTAATATAGTAGATAAGTGCGGGTTATATTTCATATTTACGGATGTTTAATATAATTCAGATCTTACATTTCGCACTTGCAAAATCAATAGATAGCGTAATAAGTAATTTACGAGCATTGGTGAATATGACATTCCGGCTGATAATTTATTGTTATACCTCTTGTAATCTTTTCCAAATTTATATACGAACGTTGCTTCTAAAATGCAAACGACAATATAAAATAAATGTTCTCTATAACACAAATTGATTGTTCTATTTTTACGGTGAAAAATGTTTACGTCCGGTGAAAATTATTGTATAGTCACAAAATACGCTATACTTTTCAAGGACAATTGACTTTTTTCAGACCGGCCGTAAAACTACTTCCACCAATAAATACTCAAAACCAGCAATAAACAATAAATTTCGACAAGTGAAAATAAAAAATATACATTCTCACCGCATTCCGGCAACTATATACTCACACACAAACACACAGAACAAAACAAAACAGTCGCGACGACGGGTGTGACGCGCGCGCGCGCGAAAAAAGGCCGGGGGCGGTGAGATCGTTAAAAGCGGAAGGAGGCCGCGACGAACAGCGCGACGCGAAAAATAAAAGAGAGAAAGATAAAAAGGACGAGCGCGCGCCTGGAGCGAAGAGAAAGGGAAGGGAGGGCAAATAACTTCTGTCAACGGAACTATACCGATCAATTTATAAACGCCCCGCGCGTGTACATCGACAGTCGCGAGAGCTACGACGAAAATTGATTCGCTATGTCGACGCGCACGAGCATTCGAGTGTAATGAGAATGGTTCGGTGGAATTGTATGTATAGAAGAGAATATTGGTGTAGAGGGATGGTGGGGTATAAAAGGGAGATTGTTTATAATATGGGATGTGATTGTTTTTAGGGTGTAGTCAATAGATGACGATTAAAAAAAAACTATTGAAGAATTGACTTTTTTTGTTGGAAAGTAAGTGAACGTATGGTGGTAGTAGTTGTTATGGATGCTTTGATATTTGGAGAATAATTGTTGAAGAAAATTATTGTTTTTTGATAGCAGTGTTTGGGTATCCGATATATTATAAAATTTACGATTTGACGTATATCAAATACTACAATATTATTAGTACTATTATATACTATATTATCGATTATTATAAGTTGTATTTCCTTTCTAATAATATGTTGGTACATTCTTCATAGAGAAATACAATATAACATAGAAATAAGAATTTTTTATAAGACAACTGAAATCTCAACAAAAAAAATCATGACCATTTGAATTTTTTGTCGTGAGTAGTTACAAGATATGTCGTCGTGGTGGAGAACGTGACATTTCGTATACAATTTCAACAATATGCTTGTACCTATATTCGATAGCAATTTCTATCGAAATTCTGACGAATTCCAATGCCTCGCAAAAAGTATCGAAATATTTTTATCAAATCTTGATGAAATTCCCTTCAAATTCTTTTACTAGCGACGTTTCGTTTATTTACATTCACGAGGAAATCGTCGCGTGTCTTCGTCTCGATTTCATATGAAAAAGTTTTGATAAAATATTTATTACTAATATGCTTTGTAAAACATTCGCGTATATAATGATTTTGGAATTATACAGTTATCGGACAATTTTGAATTGCCATTAAAATTTGTAGTAGAACTATTTTACATTTTACGAACGAATTTGAAACTCATTAAATTCTAACTATGCACCTGAATGAAATATGCAATTAAAACTTTTCAGCAATTGATTTTGCAATAATTCACGGTTCGATTGTTCACATTTTCTTTTGATGGGAGCGATTGGAAACGTTATACAATTATGATAAAGCATATGAACGATGAAAAATTAGGAACATTACGTACAAATATACTGAAAGTAAAAAATTTAATATTTTCACAAAGAATAGTACTTAAAAGCAACTTTATAAGTTGTAAAAACTCTTCAACTACTCTCAATCTAAAAAAAATTTAATTAATTCATACACCGTAACATTTCTAACTTGGCAATTAACCCCGGAACCATCGATCGCTCAATTCCGTGTATTCATTAAAAGCCATTATGATTACAACTAACGTGGAAAACTAGTTTTTTCCCACGTATCGATCCGTTCCGCTCAAGTTGATGGGAGGAGGAAGAGGAAAAAATTCCGCGCGTCGTTTCGCTGAAAAGAATAAAGAATGAGGATCACGAAATCAAAACGGCGCTGTAACTCGTGCCTGAATCAAATGTAATTTTCACGGAGTCTCGGTTGGAGCTTATCTCCGTCCCTTTGTGGGATAAGCGAGGGAAGAAAATTGTATAAGAAGGAACATTTCAAAACGATATCCCGCCTTGAGTCTTTGAAAATATATATCAAACGCAATTTTCATTGTTATCTTAAATCTCATCGACAGAGATAGCAATCCAACGCCATTCTTTAGACTTGTGGCAATTATTGAATATTTTTCAAGAGAATTCTTTCAGTTAGCAAGACAAAGCATCGCAAATATTCTCGTGTCGGAAAAACGACGCAAAGTTAAGCGCGCGCGTGCGTCGTCGTATACATATAAATCGATATGTGCCGTGCGCGACAATAATTTAAAAATATCGATCGACAGTTTTTATGATAGGGATCGGACGTGAATAAATGGTAATGAAGTACTGCGTTTCATTCTCTGTACATATATTATGCGCAGTAGTATGAATGTGAATTTGGTGGATAGTGACGTTGAGGTTTTAAGATTTTTGTTCGTAATGCTCAGACTAAAAGATGTTCCTGACATATATTGATTGGATAAAGGATGTTTCATCGAAATGTGAAAGAATCGAAGCACAATTATGTTTGAAGACAAGAAACACATTGAATAGAGGGTGAATATAGTTGGAAGTGCTTAGATGCTTTGCAAATATTATATATTTAAACATTTTTGGATTTACTCTTTAACATATTTTACATATATATCAGATATCCTTCGAAATAATTTTATATAATTTATTCAATTACATAATTAGATTGTTTCAAAGAATTTCCAATAACATCCAAGCAACTACTTTTTGAACAATTTGAAAAGTTTCTGTATAAAATTTAAAACAAATTTATTGTTAAGGCACAAGTTTTCAACTGTCACTTCAAAATTCAGCCAATCTAAAATCCCGCCGTTATGTTTATTAACTATTCCATTAACTTTTACTTTACTTGCCGTACATAAGAAGACGAAGTATTACTTTTTACTTGACCTATAAACATCAAAACATCTAAAACATATCCACGAAACCACATATTTACTGCCATTACAAGCTCACCTCCGAAAAGGATACTTCGTATATACACCTATATCCACTTCGTGCGCACATCTACACGAGACACTCGATCTACATCCTTGTGCACACACGTATATACACAACTGCATCACGTCGCTCTATTTTCCACCTGGAAATCTCGCGAAAACATTTTTGCGCCTCTGCGTGGAAAAGAGAGGAATTTTTACCGGGGCAACGAGACCTTGACGTCTGCACGCGCGGGTCTATGCTTTTATTTATCAAATAAATCCAATCAATCGCTTCTTCGCGCTTTACAAGAGGCGAAAATTCTTGTTTACGCGAACCGTGCTCGCGAAGTTGACGGTTATGCGGTAGCTTTTTTGTGAAGCAACGTGAGGTTAATAAGAAAAGTGTTTGCTTTTGCGCTTATATGCATTTTTGAAATTATTATAAGGGTTAATTAAACTGTTGGGTGAATGGAGAATACCATAAAATGTTGCGAGTTTTTTTTTTTTGATTGGTTGCTGATTGAGAAGGTTCTTGAAAGTGTTTGCTTATTGGAATAACAACAAACTGTATTTATGTGAAAAATAATATTGAATTTTGAGTTCAATTGCTTGATATTAAAGTAGAACATAACCTAGAAAATTTAAAAGACTATTAAGGTAGAGTTCTGTTATCAGAACTAGTCTTCAGATATATAATATGCTCATTACCTTTACAAAGAAAATTGGAATGTGTTGGATTTCAGTTTCTTTATTGTAACATGAGACATTAGAGTCACCCTAAACTTTTTATAATTTTTCTAAAAATTATATCATGTATCAAATCCTTTTTCTAAAAATTATACCATGTATCAAATCCTTTTTCTAAATTCTATACTTAACTCGAAACTGTATATATATATTTAAATAAATGTAACAAATGAACCGGAGAAAACTTTTGCTCAAATCATAACTGCCTGGGAAAAATAAATTCTGTAACTGCGATAAAATAAAAACTTTTACTCACAGACACATAAAAAGTTGCTGCATATAATCAAGTTCTCGGTACGAGGCGAGCATCAATTTTCTTTCTCGATTCACGATCTTCTCGTACGGGGGTTGAAAAACAAATAAACTAATTAAATTACAACCAAACGCGAGCCCATCAACAATGCGACTTTTTTAATTACCACATAAATATACGGGCAACTCTAGCTTTATGTCACGCGCCCTCACTTTATAATCAGCATTTACGATCCGCTTCCCCGAATGCCCGGAGAATTGAAACACGAGCTTTACGGCTTTTTGTTTATATATATATATATATATACATAGAAATTTTCCGAGCCGACAATTTTGTCAGTTACGGTGCAAACAAAAAGGAGTTCTGTCGTCCTTTCAACATTGTTACCATTAGATTGTTGAAGATTGAAATTTGAATCGAACGCTTTGATTGTTTATGTTAAGCTATATAAAATAACTGGCATGCGGCCTTTGTACTTTACACAAAATCAACGCGAATACTGCTTCAAGTTGGGAATAAAACTGCAGGAAAGTTTTCGTACGTACTTTAATTAAGCAACTTTCATAAAAGATTGATTCGATAGCGTATACATATAGCGAAGCCCACGTTAAAAAATTTTTAATTAACCAAAATGTCTCTAACGTTGCGGCATAAATAAATGCACATCATATTATAAAAGAAAATAAAAGAACAGAATATCACCATTCATCGTAAAGATGGAACATAATCAAATTTAACGTGCACATTGAATAAATCGGAAAATATATAACCAGCGCGTCGCGGCGACAAATTTATTCACGACAGCAGCTCGCAGTTTGATCACGTAACATCGCGCGCGCACGACGCGTGTAAAATGAAGTTTATGGATGACTGAGCGCTATAAGAAAATATGCAGCGCGATGACAAACATTATGCCGTCAGCTTGCACTTTACGACCCGACACCTATGGTCAATTAATGTTTGCTAGAAAAGCAGATCGCTTCGACGCTCGCGGACAGCACCGGATCGCTTTTACAAATATTACCCATTTATTTTCCTTGTCTCTGTAAGATGAAATACAGAGTTAAATTTTAGTTGCTGAATCATATTTCTATTCAAAGCTTTACTGTCGTCTAAAATAACCGGAACAACAACGTGGCACACATTATTACTTTTTTTAATCCCGGAACGATACGCAATCAAGCCAGCCGAAAATACTTAGAAGAAATCTTCGGGGCTAATTATTCAAAAAATAAGGCCTACCCTGATTCGTTCGCTTAACGCGAGAGCGCAATAATATTATACGCAGCGGTATATATATATATATATGAAAATGTGAACTTGTCACGATGTCCGAGCGAGCGTTGGTATGCGCTACTTGCGGCGTTTAGGTCGCTCCCTGATTTCTCGCTCGTTTGCGGTGTACATTCTTTGCTTTTTTTATGGATTTTGTGATATTTCAACTAGTGATAAGAATCTTGGGCGAATGTGTGAGTAAGGAAACGATTTCTTTCATAATTTGTATAGAAAAAAAATATATAAATCATTATTTACAGAATATATACGATAAAAAACTTTTTTATTGACAAAACCGATATTTTTACGAAAAAGTTATAATTTTCCTGTGGCAAGGGTTAAAATAAGAATGTATAAATTGTATACGTAAATATTTTTCCAGTAAACAACAGTACTAAAGTTAATCCCGGAATCGTTCACATCAAAAGTCTAAAGACGTATGGTGTAAAACATCAAAAGTACAAACACCGTTATAGATAACGACGAAACTTTGCCACCTCTTACGACTAATCCCATCACACTAAGCATTCCAAAGTTCTCATATCATTCCGCAGTCACTGTTTTCATCCAACGAACGAAAAAACCAACCATTCCACCCTCCTCACAAAATCGATCATCCGCTCTCGCACTGGGGACCTCACTCAATCTCCTCTCCGCGCCTTAAAATCGTAAAATTCCACCTTCCTCGCCTGCCGACAAAAGGTCACCTTCGTCTTTCATACATATACTCGCGTATAGGTATATATATATACATGTATATACGCATGCGACTCACCAGGCG
Organism: Torymus tubicola; assembly: GCA_035583055.1. Taxonomy (NCBI): domain Eukaryota; kingdom Metazoa; phylum Arthropoda; class Insecta; order Hymenoptera; family Torymidae; genus Torymus; species Torymus tubicola. Next base: position 760 of record JAWWEQ010012903.1, on the reverse strand, counting down.
AACGGCGACTGCTTTTCCCTGCTTTCAGCGCATGTGTGTATGTGTATGTATGTGTATATAATCCGGGGGCGGAGAAACGGTGGCGCTGAAAAATCGCGACGGGGCGCTGGAAAATGTCCTGTAAGAAGAGGGAGAAGAGCGGCTGGTTAGGTATACAATAGTCGCAGAAGTATTTACGCGTCCGGGAAAAGAAAGTTAACCGAACACCGCGTGTACTGTGAATTGATTCAATATATATGTATACTTTTGAACTATGTTAGAGTTTTTGTGTTGTCAAAATTTTCATTATAATACCGTTTTTTGGAAAATTTAAATTTGTTTATCGTATATATATTCGATATTAGTCGAATTAAAGATTTGTAAAGTGACCATATTTGAAAAATGTTATCAAATTATTTCAATTCATGGCTTTACAGTTATATCATACAGATGTCAGGTCTACTTTATGAGGTATAGACAGTTATTCCCTGAATAAAGAATATAGAAATAAGAATGACATCGATAATAACATCTTTTATTCAATTATTATATTCTGGTATTTAAGGTGGTTCTATCAAAATGAGGTTGAATGCGTAGACTTACGAAAAAAATATATATTACTCCTCAGATTTTGACATATTTTTTGATATTTTTTTTCACCATAGGTTGCCACGAACATTTTTGTGTTCGTGGCAACCTATGGTGAATCACGTGTTTTGAGTAGAAACTTTCAAAATAAATATAGAAGTCGAATGCGGAGGAAGTTAAGAAAAGAGATGGT
>JAWWEQ010012872.1:0-39044 GCA_035583055.1 Torymus tubicola | reverse complement strand
GAGTCTAGTGTTATTTATTGCGCGTGAGTGGCAGAAGTGAAACAATGGTATACGCGTGCGGTTGAGTATAATGAGGGATTAAGCGAAATGATGACTGACGTATGGAAATGGCACTACCGCGTGCGTCGTAAAACATAATTCATAAGCGCTTTTGGATTACGGTTCTTTGCTTAACTTTTATTCTGCTATACGACGAGACAGAGAGAGAGTGATATACGTAATTTTACGGTAACAGAAGTTTAATAACCAACGACAGGCGCGCGTATAGACGAAAATATATTATGGAAAGCTGTGATAAATTTGCAACTAGTTGAGAAAACTAACTGCGTGGCCTAGTTATGTGCACTTGCGGTATAATTTTTACTAAATAGAAAAAAAAATATTAATTTTTATCGAAAAGCATGCCTGAGACGTTATTCCATAACTCTCGAAGAAAAAGCAGAGAGGAGGGACTAACTATGAATATTGTATTTTACCTTTTCATATCGGAATAACGTTTCCCCCCCGGGAGACACAATAAAATTCGTGATCTGAAAGTTTTACAATACCCGCGCGTTCTGACGGTGAAATTTTCGATTTTTATTGTATACCGCCGGCCTTCTCTCTCTCTCTCGCTCGCTCCGATAAGGTTGTAACAAAAAAGGTCTGCTGTAATCTTTATGCGGAAAGGCGGACAGAGGAGAAAAAAATTAACGAGGTATCGTATATTCGACAACAAAAGTAAATATACATCTATGTGCGTGGAAAGAGAGGGAGAGAGAAAGGGAGAGTTGTATGAAATATCTGATGAATGGACTATTTGATTCTAGTATAATAAACGAATTTTAACTGTTTCCCTCTAGTATATTCGCTGTTTTTCTGTTTATAACGTTCGCAGAAAATATGTACAAATATTTCATGCAAACGTTTATCAAATAATAGGAAAAAACAAATAACAAAAACACAGAAAATATATACATATACTATACTATACAAATAACGCTCTCGTATCCTAAAAATACGCCTTTCACCACTATATACGCTCGTTAATTTACTTACCCACAGACAACGTGATCCACTCCCCGCATACATTAAAATCCCATTAAATCCATCGTACACAACAACAACATCACCACCACACGTCACCATACATCATCAACCGCGCATGCAACTACCTACATATTCTTCAAAACCTATACAAACTGCGCTTGGTTAAATTGATTCATCTATACCATATACCCGAACCAACTCAACAGCACTGTAACTCTTCTATATATGTGTTACACGATAAACCTTGCGCCCAAGTAAATCATCGTCCTGCAAAAATACTACTATACGACCACGACGACGACAACGACGACGACTACGCCGTTGCACTATGTAATACTACTACTGCTACACATATACACACACGTATGTGTGCTGTTGCTCTCGAGTAACGGTTCCGCTCGGGCGCATCCCCGCACCTGACTCGCCGATAAGCGCCGGCGTGGGATCGTAACCGTCGTCTTCCGTTGGAGGCTAGTACACGTGTGTGTGTAAAAGGTGGAGAGAGAGAGAGAGAGAGATTGATCGGTGGGTATTGTTCGAGAGAAAGGTGCGAGAGAGAGAGAGAGAGAGAGGTTTTTAGTGGGCGTTGAGAAGTGGGTGTGGTTCTTGAAAAATGAGGTGGGGATGATTTTTGAGTTTGTTGAGGGTGGAACGAAAAGGCTTACGAGCGAAAAGTGCATAGTACATGCGTAATAGGAGCTTTCTTCTGATTTTTAGTTTCTGAGGATGCGATCTAGAAAAATTTTAATTTAATTATATTTATAATATTTATATATAGTTAACCAGTTACGATTACTTTTAATACATATACCTCGTAGTATGAGAGAATTTTCATTAATTGATCGTTGTACAACAACCCCTCTTAAACACACAAGAAAATTCTTGACCCACATACTCTTGCCTCTCGGAAAACAAAAGAGCCAACAAGCACCGCTTACCAAAACATTTCCTTCACCAAAGTAACCCCAGTGTGCGCCACCCGCAGCCATCGTCCACACACACACACACACACACACAGCTCCACTATCACTGAATTTACAGCCGCTCGTACGCCATTGTGTCCTCCTCCTCCTCCTCCTTATGCGCTTTACGACTTTGTCTCTCTCTCTCTCTTCCCTCCACCTCTGCAAAGACATAATCCAGCGCACCTGTATAACGTAACATATATATATATATATATATATATATATATATATATATACACCTACACGTATTTATACGAAGAAAGAAAAAAAGCAGGTGAGAGGCGCTAGGAATCAGGCGGGGTAGCACCGGAAGTGGCTTAATTGGAGAGCCGTGTGTTCTCTATCTCCTACCACATATGTATATACATGTGTATATGTAGAAACGGAAAAGAAGAGACTTTTCGCGACGGACGACACGAGCCGACACTCGCTGTCACGCGCACTCGAGTGGAGGAGGAGGAACTGGGGGCGAGCATAATTAACGGACCCCCGTGCTATGGAGACAAACGGGTCGGTACTTTGAGAAGGAGAAGGAGGAGGAGGAGGATGTGGAGGTTGTATAGAGGATTTTATGTTGGTTGAGGAGGTAGGATTGTATATATTATTGTATAGAAACAAATTTATATAGGAAACGCATTAGTGTTCAATTTAGCAAAGTGTACAATATCATGTACCTTTATATCAACATGCAAACCATTACGTTCAATTTTCCAGCCGAAAACTTGCCCCGTTTCACTCAGTGTAAACCCGACCACCCTCGTCTCTTAAATACCTGCATAAAATTAATATCAACTCGTTCCCAGGCGACTATATATATATACTCGCTTTTCCCCTCTCTAAGAAACTAATTCCACCCTCGCACCAGCACGGCCCATTTGGAATTCAATCGTCCGCCGCGCGCGATCCGCACAATCTCTCCAAAATCATCGAACCCCTCGCTCTCTCTCTCTCTCTCTCTCTCTCGTACTCATCCCCCTTCTTTCAAAACTACCTTTCTCTCTCTCTCTCTTTCCCTCGCGTCGACAAATCACACGTCCCACCCCCGCTCTCTCTCTCTCTACTCCCCTCCACTTCAGTATACGCTCGAAGCGCGCGCGTGCTGCTGCTGCTCGTAGCAGTAGTCAGTTCGCCTCGAGCCGCGCGCCGGTGTGCCACGTTTGTTTTTTTGATACTAAGCAAAGCGCGGAACTTGCGCGCGTATCCGCCGCGTGTGTGATATATTGTAAGAGCGGAGAGTATATAGAGTGTGCGAATAAATAAGAAGAAGAAGGAAGGTGGCAGAGGAGGAGAAAGAAATATAAAACAAAAAAAGGAGCGAAGGATAGTAGCGTGAGACAAACTGTTCTTCCTCACGCTGTTCTACATGCGCGAGTGCCGGAGATCGGCGGTCGCTGCGGCCGCGGCTGCCGGTGCCGCGGGCGCCAAGGAGGATTGTCTACTCAGATGAGTAAGGATCTGATACAAAAATTAATCGGGGGGGGTTGGTTCCTTTGTTTTTTTTTCTTTTTTTTTTTGTTAAGTAGGTTACCCCCCTATCATTGTAATTTTTTGTCACTTTTGTTTTTGGTATTAAAGGTGGTCGCGCGAAGAGTGTGAGCGTTATGCGAAGGGTTGGTGAAGTTGAGGCACTGTAGGTTTCTTTTTGTAAACGAGGGATGGGGAAGGGGGAGGAATTTAGAGGTGAGAGGAATTTTAAGTTTTTGGAGAATTCTGTGAGAAATGTGGGCGATGAGATTTATAAGATGGCTGGGGGACCGCACGGTTACGAATTTTCCTTTTCTTTTTTGGGGTCAACAAGTGGAATCGTTGCAGATGTAGAGTATACAATTTATGCTTTGTAGCTCGGTATGGTTGCGCTTAGTTCTGTAATTTTCCTTCTTTAAATATGAAGATTATATTTTCTTCTTATTTCGTGTAGGGTAAAAATATTTCTTTATTTTATATGAATGTTGTATAATATTCGCATTCGCGATGTTTACTTTTGAAATGTGTGTATATGAAGTAACATAGTGCCTCGACTGCGTTATAACCAGCTTTTTATCTTGTAAAGGAGAGTAGAACAACGCACAGTTCTAGTCAATTTAATTGCAGTAAAAACCTTTGTCTTTTCATTTGTATGCTAATTATAGAAAACGCATAACGAAAATTTTATATTCATCCACTATGTCAAAATAATAAAATTTCAAATAAAATTACATGTAATATGAAATTTTCCAAAAAAAGATTCTCTACATTGTTCTACTCTTCATCGCTAGTAAATCTGTTAAATTTTATTAGATTCGTTTCCAAGTCGAACATACCATATAGTTTATGTACAAATCAAATAAGAATTAACAGTAAAATTCAGTGTCGAAAATAACGGCAACTACGTTTGCAGAAAAAGAAAAGAAACAAAAATTTCTTTTCGTTCGTGTTATAAAATAAGATAGTGACCGGGTCACAACCTTAATCAATGCTGTGTTCTCCAATCTAAAGTATGTAATCGAATGATCATTTAAAATATTCAGTACGAAACTCTCTCAACAATCCCGTGATATTAATGAGACCACTGTCATTTACAATTTGCGCTGTTACATTTCTGAAGTAACCAAAAATAACGTTAGCCCATTCGCATTTATTTTTAAAGACACTGAATTTAATCATATTACACCGAGAGATATTCTTCGCAACGCTCACACACGACGACACCTACGTGCGATCTCGTTTCCTCTGTTTCGCCCATATTGCCATTGCTGTTCGTAGCCCCTCTCATATATACATAGCTGACATCCCGAAAGCTCTGCACATCATCAAAGAGTTTTTTTTTACCGCAATCTTGAAGAAAACAACGCTACTTGTCTTTGGCTACTACTACTATTACTACGACAAAAACGCATCCATAAAAACATTTTTTATTTTGTTATATGCCTCATCACTCTTTACTCTTGTCATATATTGTAAAAGGTATCCTCGCAAGATGGACGAGACGTAAGAGGAATCAGTGAGGAACTTTTTCGATAAGATTGTTCACCCCACCAACCCAAGCTTTCTTCCATTTTTGCATTCTCGTATTATAAACTTCTCCACGTATACCTATATAAATAAACACCAACGTGTATACATATATATATACATATAGAAGGGAGACTGAGAGTCTTGAAAGTTTTTGCACATGCATTCGAATTCGATGGGAATTTGAAAAATTTTTTAAGTCTCCATTAAAAGTACGCGCGCATGTGCGAGCGAACGCGCGCGAAAAGTATATAAGCTTTCTATTTACTTTAAATTGACGCGCGCGCGTGCGAAACTCTCTGCTGAGGATATATAGCTGCGTGCGGAAAACTTCGCGAGGGGTAAAACTTTTAGAGGGAGAGAGAGAGAGGGAACGGTCAATTTAGCGCAAAAACTTTTAATGCAAATTTTATCACCTTGTCTATTACTATGTGATAGTACATAGACGCATACACTGTTTTTACATACATGTGTTATAATTATACTGAATTTAACGATAGCCTATATTGAACACTGTACATGGGGATACCTTAGGTGCGGAGTCTTATAATTGAATTAAAGCTTGCCTGCTGTTAGTTTAATTTAAATCTAATTGTCTGCAGTGTCGTTGTTGGTACTTAATTACATTAAGCGCTAGATTAAATGTGTCTTTTATTGTGTAGCTCGAATTCCGCGTGTTTCCCCGTATTTAAAGTCATCGAACGTGTCCGCCGAACACTCCAACATTCATTAGCTAACTGAAAATAAATCGATTACATATATATAATTTAACTCTATACGTAGTATATATATATATACTACAAAATTTTGGTCACTCAAAATTAAAAACTTTCACTGTACTTATAACCTCCATTAGAGTATTTCATTCACGATCACATATCTTCTTTTCATGCTTCTATACGTACTTATACATTCCAGCCGAAGCACTGCCGAAATAAGGCCTATAACTGAATTATGTCCCTCTCTTCGTTAAAATCAGTAATTAAAACCAGCCGGTACTATACCGCTTGCGTAATTCCATTGACTAGTATAGCGACGTGTAGAAAGGGTGGCAACAAAAAAGAAATGAAGTGTACGTGTCGCGAGGCGATAACGCACTTGGAATTCACGAGTATTTTGGATTTTGAACCCTTTGACAGGTGATACTGTATGAATAAGCGGTACAATGAATAGACTAGAAATGCGGAGGTGAGTGGAATTGGTGTAGTGAGATATATGAGGTTTTGATGATTAGGTGCGGTTGAGGATTTAAAGTGACGGTTGTGTAAAATTATTAAAGGAATTTTTTTTTTATTTAAGAAGAAAAAGTATTGAAGTATTAGTGTCAGGGTAGTAAATGAAAAATTTTAAATTAAAACTTCGCCGATGTATTTTACTTTGCTATAATTTTAAAAGAGGAATGGCAGTATAAAAGATGGAAACTTACGGAATTATAAATATTTCATTGAATTTATCGGCAGTCGAGTTTGAAAAGAAAAAAAATGTGATTGTTTTAACCTATATATATATCAGTCGGTTCTCCTCCCTTCTTCTAAAAGTTCTTTCTCACGAACTTTACGAAGTCTTTATTATCGATGTAATCAATCGGCGTTTTTTTTAATTCACTGAAAGCTTTTGACATTTCAAGTCAACAGTCGGGAGATCGATGAATAAGATGTAATTGATCTCGTTAAAAATACGTTACCGATAAAGCTAATTAGGTAAAATTGCTTTGTTGGCAATGTTACTTTGTCTCGTTGTTTACAAACTAATTAAAAATTTTAATTATTTATTGATCTCGGATAAGTTACTTCATACCGATAAAAACAGAGTGAAACATACTATATTCTCATAATTATTGCGCATCGTTAAAAGTGCATTAAAAAATTCAATATCACGTTAAAAAAAAATTAAAATTCATTCATCTATATGCTCACGAATTATTAATCTAGTCGAACAACACCTCTTATCTAAATCTATACACCCAACCACGAAATACCACAGAATCATCATCCTTCTGAACCCCAGACACATAACTCAACGTCTTTTTTTTCTCATTTCTATACCTGGAAAACCATAAACACTATATACACCGTGAGATTCCACAATACAGAGAGAGAGAGAGAAAAACGCGTCCGCGCGCGAATGTTTGGAGTTTCATCTCCTCTCTCTCTCTCCCTTTCTCACTTTCACAAGTAGCTTTCGGGCACGATTCGCTCCTTTCCCACCGGGATTCGCTTAAATAGGATGAAGGCACTCGCAGCGGGTAATTAGATAAAGACGCGAGAGCTGGCCGCTCACAGCGATTAGCGCGTGGAGAGCTCAAAGGCAAACTCGATGCGCCCGAACGAGCGCGTCGTTGAACTTTTGCTCTTGCCCCTTAAGGTGTATATATATATATGGAGTTCAGGGAGAACATGTATGTATGTGTTAATGGGTGCGAGAAGAGGAAGAAATGGTGGAGCGTGATTTGGGACCTGTGGTTTGGCTTGATGTTGAAATGTGATAGTGAGATGATCAAGTTTACGTTGATGGGGAGAATTTTTGTTTGGAAATTCAAGAGAGTTCTGGTATATTAGAGTTTTAAAAATTATTAATGAAAACAGAAAAATTAGTTAGAGAAAACGTAATAAAATTGTTTTAACAAGGGAAAGACAAGTGCGTTTTTCAGTAACGTTTTATGAGTAATGAATGCATTTATATGTAATTTTTTTTTATGAAAAATTTCACGGAATAAATTTCATTTCAGGAAAATAATGTAATAAACGCGGCCCTGAGACTTAAATAAATGTATTAAAAGAGTTCTGAAAATATTGTAATTTCCAAAACTGTTTTTAAAAACATTTCATTAAATTCAGCGTTACCACGTCGCAGACAGCAAAGTCAAACGTACGAAATACAAACAATATTTATTCAGAGATTTAAATTGATGTAATTTCAATTTTTCCATCTCACGCGTATTTGAAAAATCAAATTTATTTCGTTTTACACTTTCCCTCGTATACATTTTCGAATTTTCTATAATACATCAAACAGAATTTTTCATCAAACGCTCAATTTGCACAAATCTATTTCTACTCGTCGTCATTACACTCGTGTACACTGACTTCACCGCAGTCGGTTTTTCCCCTGAAATTTCGAAATCGAACTTGCGCGTAGGAAACATTTGTGAAATGTATTCCCCAAACGAATGTGTTTCCAATTTACCAATGGTTTTCAAAGGATACTCCACTTTCGCATTTATATATATGACATATACACCTATATATAATAATAATTGGAGGCGCAATTGCAGCCGCGGGATTTCAACGTGGACGTACGAGCGCTTTTATTGCTAATAACTGACCCCTTCGGACGAGTAAAGGCGCCACAACGGGGGAAATGTCAAGCGAGCCATGAAACTATAATAGAATTCGGAGCGATCATTAAAAGCCGCGCTTCGTAATATATATATAGCGTTCGCGCGTACCTCTCGCCCTCCCTCCGCTGATGCGAAATTCACTTAGCAGCTGTAATGCGTACTTATACGCGTGTGTATAGATATATATGAGGTATAATAACTTTAATTTTTACGGTACGCGGCGATTATCCACAAACCGTGGGAGTATACAGAATACGCGCGTTAAAATACTATACGATTTGATTCGCGGTAGAGTCGCTGCGTGTGCGCGCAGTATGTAATTTAACCAGCGATTAGATCGTTGGAATTTAATAGACGACAACGGCTCTTTAACGAAGTATACCCCCTACCTCGTCCACCGTAGAACTTCAAAATTCACGGTATCTTTCGCGAGGAGCTAAGAAGAAGGAGTAAGTTGACAGGCGACGACTCGCAACTTCCGCTTGAGATTCATTAAAAAGTCGCTAGAGTGGCGTGCTCGCTTGTGAAACGGATGAAAATCAAAAGTTTTTAATTAATTTTGGAACTCCCAGTCGCTAAACAATAATATTTTGCGACAATTAAAGCTTTCGAGGAAAGGTGAGGTGGAGGAGGAGGACTGGTGTGGGAGAAAGAGAGTGATTACGCGGCCGAAATGAGCTAGCGCGGATTTAAGTATCGGCGAAGCCATTGGCCGGAGCAGCCGCACGGACGGGTAAAGTCGTTATGACGGTTCTTAACGAACTTAGAGAAATGGCCAACGTTATAATGAGCTGTTATTGCGTAAAAAGTTGGTATTGTCGGCGAATCGAATGCTTTTTGGAATGGTGAGAGATGAAAGGCTGCTTGAAAAGACGTATGCTTTGTTCTATAAAGCCCATAAAACTCCAAAAATTAATTTTTCGGATTTAACTACTATGGCTGTAGTCAAATATTCTAATGATTTATTTGAAAACTTTGATTATTTTAAAAATTTGAAATAAATTTAAAAATTTTAATTTTTAAAATATATATATAGCGCATACAAGTACTACATCTACTATTTTTAAAAGAACACTTTGATCGTATTTTTCAAAAGGATAATAAAAATATTTTGCAAAATGATCTAAATACCCAACTTCGACATCTCTAAATATTAAAAACTTAATACTATACCTATTTTACTGTACACTTCCAAAAGAAGCCCAAACAAATTGAACATTCCCATAGCGCGAAGATTACCACACCACCGCAGACCCCCAGCTTCATCTTATCACTCTCCCGACACATACACCCTTTCTTATATATATATATATACATACGTATTCCCCGATACTCTCCGATCCTGTTACCGTCTCTTCCACCCGCGTATATATATATCGTAGCATCGTCAATGAACGCGCGCGCCTTGGGATTTGTACCGGGCTTAGGAACTTTTAAGCCACTACTGCTGCCGCTGCCTCTAAAGCGATTACTCGTCGTCGCTTATGCTATACACTCGTCGTCTTCTTCTTCCACTTCTACTTCTTCTTCTTTTTCGGGTATTATTGTCTGACGCGCGCATTGTGTCGCTGGTTTCTTGATACCAGACGCGAAGGTAGACAATGGACGCGTGTGCGAGGACAATGCTGCGGAGTGGAATATCATATCGTGTGCGCGCTAAGCGTAACTCCGTGTATATATATATACTATGTGTGGTTTTGGTGTTTTCCGGCTGTGACGTTGTACGAGAGGAAGTTGCGAAAAGTTGAGGATAGTAGTATAGGTATATATGTCGGTTGTAGTATTTATTAGGAAGAGAAAAATGATCATCCGCTGGTGACAAAACAATTTCGAATTCCTATACACAGTATCACCGAGCAAACGACATATCATTAATACTCTCCAATCGAATCCCCTAAAAAAAAAGCTACGTCGAACAATCGATATACCACCATTCAATATATCCCCGCCAATTCTCATCCCTCACCGACCAAAACCATCCTCCACCTTAAGCACTCTATAATACCACCTAGCTATCAATTTCCTCTCTGCCTCCCTCTGATCGCTTTTCGCTTTTCTCTCACGCGCAATAACTCAATCGCCGGTAGATCATCCGCTCTCCTCTCTTTCTTTTCGTTTTTCTCTTTCTCTCGCTGGTTCCGGAAACGAATATTGCGAGGAACAGCCGTTAGCTGTTCCGTGTATCGTGCGACAAAATCTGCACGGCGTTTGTTTCTTTTCAGAGAGAGAGAGAGAGAGAGAGAGAGAGAGAGAGAGAAGGCGCCGGATGCCGGCGGGAAGAGTGGAATTGCCAACGGTAATAAGGAAGTAGGAGTTTTGGGAGAAAAATGGAATTGCTGCGGGAAGTATAATGACGAGTGCTTGAGGCGAAGAATGGAATTGCTGGGGTGTTGTGAATCGAATCGTTTGGGAATCCTGACGTTCATCTGCGAATTGAATAAGTCGTCGTTATTTCTGTAAATATATATAGTAAATATATTAAAGTCTAGGTTTACTTAACTTAACTTAATCATTGGATCATTAAAAAAGCTGACAAATTACGATCAAAGATCCTACTAATCACATAGAGGGAGAACGGCCATCACCTCGTCGACTAACGTACGTCATTAAAAACTTTTCTCTCTCACCGAAAACACCGCAGCGTTAGTTTCCCGAACTACTACTCGCAACGGTTTCATCGTGCTTGGTGCATAAAATTGATCAGGATATACCCCTATAGTAGCTGCTCTATACTCAATATCCTATATACCGCGTGCACACATTCACTGAGAGAGGAGCCGGGACTATTTAAAAAAGGCCACCGCGCTATGCTACAAGGGAAAGCTTTCCGCTTGCGGTGGCTAACTCGGCCAGACTAGATCAAAGTGCCCTGGCACACTACGTGGGGTTAACTTTCGCGATTTATCTCTGTTAGCCCGCATGATGCGTCTTTCTCTCTCTCTCTCTCGCTCTCTTCCTCTAACTCGATCCTACTTTCATGCGCACAAATATCACGTTTGTTACACGGAGAAAATTTCCGAAAATCATGCTGAGATTTGGGTCAACGACGGTAGCTGGGTACTTACGCATATACGCGTACTACCTTTTTTTTTAGTGCAGTGCATCTCACTCTTGAGGGAAAGATAATAACGGCAGAGGAAAACGACGTGGAACATAATGGTGAAAGGCAATAGAAAAGCAAAAGTGAGAGAAAGAGTGAGTGAGAGAGAGTGAGAGAGAATGTGGAAAAGTAAGATAAAAAGAGCATGTGAAAGAAGGCGCGGAAGAGAATGACGGAGTTATAAGTTCCCCCTCTTCTTCTCCTTTGCACGAGGATTAAAGCGCTGCCCGCGATAAGGGCCACCTCCGACGTCGTAGCTTCGAACACTTTATAAACGGCGAGAAGAAGAAGAGAGGAAGAGATACTGCGCCTTTTCTAGTAGCAGCGCGGCTTTTGAAAAGAGAGTATCTTCGAGCCCATTGACCACCGAAGTCTTCTTTTATGTTTATTTTTCGCCGACGTATTAAAGCCAGCGATAACTTTTCTTTTTTTTTTACGAAGGCTAGGGTGAGGATCGGGGGAAAATTTCATTAGAGTCGCAAATTTTTTTATTAGCTTTAGGGTGGAGGGGAGTGGATTTAGGGGGGATGGGATACGTATACTTTCTTAATTAAATTTGGTGAAAGGATTTTGATCGACATTTCTTAGATGGAGTGGCCGATGGCTTTGTCTTTTGTAGTCTATTAACGTGAAGTGTACTTTTTTAATCTTAAAGTTCGTGATGACAGGTAGTAGTAGGGGGTACTGGAAAAGGAGCGGTTTAATTATAATATGAATGTTCATAATTTAGCGTAGTTAGATTTTTGTTTTACAATACAACAGCATGAAAAAAGTATGCTAACAAATACTTGTGATCCAAGAAGTGTCAAAAGTTATGATAAATATATGCTTTTAATTATGAAAGCAGATTAACGATATTGTATATAATCCTTTGCAGGAATTGAAAATAAATACAAAGTTTCCGAGAAAAATAATGGCTGGTATAAGTGTATACGAAATAAGCGCTAATACCTAAAGAATTAATTTCTGCATACTTTTCGCAACATTGAGAAGATTAAACGACCTCGCAGAAAGAAAAAAAAAATCAATGACCTCTGGCAGGATTAACGAATGAAAAGTAAATTTAGGGTACAATCCCGTCGCGTCTTCTTCTCCTAATTCCCGATACATTTTCACTCGATCGACGTTTTCTAATTACGATAAAAGGACGCGACGTGGCGCGTGGCATCGAAAGGAAAGTGTCCCGTTCTCTCTTTCTCCCTCCCCTTCTATAATAGGGATCTCGTTCGTTTTTGCTCCCCGTGCCAGGGATCGAACGTTAAAAGAGGACTTTGGGATTTAATTAACAGCGAGAAGCAGCAGCAGCAGCTCGCGCGAGCGAGCGATATCAATCGAATTTATCTCACCGACGGATAAGCGACAGCCATGCCGTGGAAGAAAGAGAGAGAGAGAGAAAGCAAAAAACAGATAGATAGTGAAATGGAAGAGAGCAAAGTAGAGAGTCCCCTGGATTTGCAGGAGCCAGCGGGAAACCCTTCTTGAAAAGTATATCCTTCGTAGAGAGGTCGAGGATCGTCAGAGACTCTCTTAATCTTACGATGGAAATGACTTATCCTCTCGTCCTCTTTCTCTCTCTCTCGTCTTTAATTGTATCAGCTCTGATATTACTTCTCGCTTTTCTTAAGCTCCGCGCATAATTATACGAGATGATTATTTTAGACGAGGAGAGGAATGGAAATCTCTCGTGCTCGCATAACTCGACACTCTAGCATTATTGTCTATATGTCGCGCGTGTATAGCTGATGGCGCGAATTGGATTTGCTCTGTGCTCCCGCGCATCTAGAATGAAATAGCGGGTTGGCCTAGAATTTTAAGCGGCCAGACGTACGTACGTACGTACGTACGTTTGTCACTTGTCAGCAAGGAGAGGGAGAGAGAGAGAGAAACTACGGGAACTTGAGTGGCGTTAATCGCGTGATGCACGTCACTGATGTGACACTCGCAAGGTTATTGCACGCTATAGGGTCCTTTGAGACACTGTGTAATTCTGAAGGAACTATATGTGTGTGGCTGCTAAATTTCGTTATGGTCTCTGTGTTACTACTACCAACAATTTCCTCTAGATATTGAATTGGTTCATTGAAACAAAGTAAATTTACATTCTACATGGTTTTCTTCAATATATAGCAAACAACATTTTATCACGTTCATTACCGAACTATCGAAAATAAGTTTCGCTCCGACCATTACCGTATCCCATATATATATATATATATATATATATATATATATATATGTACCCTATCGGATAATCATTACGGAAAGTATATATTCAGCCTCTTGTAAACCCGACCCTAAACTCTCTTTTTCCACCACATGTCTTTCCAGCGAATCGCACACGCAAGCCGCAGCAACAGCAGTAGCAGCAGCAGCATCCGCATCCGCATGAAACAAGAGACGCTTCGTCGGCTTCAATTCACGCGCACAGGGTAGAAGGGACGAAAGCTCGGGTGAGGGATCGCCGCAGGTGCCAGGCCGAGAGATCCTATTAATTCGGTATACGCCCGCGCAGAGTGTAGAAGCGAGAGAGAGAGAGAGAGAGAGAGGCTCCCGAATTAACTACTTCATTAAAACGAGCCGTGCTAAATCAGCCGAATCCTCTGACGTTATTGTAAGGAGGCGGTAGTGAGTGAGAGAGAGAGAGCGAGAGCTGAGTTACTTCCCACCCTCGCTCTCAAATTACCGCGTAGACGCTGTCGTAATTAAAGTCGTTAGGCGCTTCTTCTTCTTCTCTTCCTCTCCTGCAGTCGCGAGCTACAAAGAGGAATTCTTCAAAGGAAGTAGTATACACGCGTTTGGATTTGAATAGTTGCGTTTTGTCTCTGTACGCGTGTGGTGCAAAAAAAAATATAGAGTCATCATCTTTATATCTTTCCTTTTTTCTTTCTCTGTCTTTAGGTTATAAGAGAGTGAAAGAAAGTATACGTATGTATGTGTGTACGTATTAGAATGAGAGAAGGTCGAGTTACGGAAATGCCCCATTTAGATGCAGATTGCGTTCGTAATTGCTTCTCAAAGATCGCGGCGCTTCTGTACGCGCCAGCGAAGCTCTTTCCGCGAGTGGTGTGATATTTCAGAGGCACTGAACAGGACCAGCAGCAGCAGCAGCAGCAGAGTTAATAGAGATTTAAGGGTTGCAAATGCGCGGTCGAATTGAGGATTTAGCTAAAGCAAACTAACCGCTCGGTATTGTCTCTCGAATATTAGATGGGGGATAGAGACGAAAAGCTATGTATATATATATATATTACTATATGTGTATATACATTGGGATCTCGCGGCTATTTATCTTCCGATTTAGACAATCCGAATGAAAACGTAGCAGCAGCAGCAGCATTATAGTCGAATCATAAACACCTATGTTGCCTGTAAACCGACGCTCGTTCCTTTTTCTCTCACTTCCCCCGGCAAAATAAAGACACGTCGGGGGTGTCTCAATAAAGATTCCCTAGACGCGCAAGAGAGCCTGGATCCACCTTCACGCGCGCTGTAAATTTTACAGCACGCTGTTTTTCAACCCGCCCGCGCGTGTGCGCTCCGTGAAATCTATTTACTCTCTAGTTCTCGTGTGTAATTTATATAGTACACCGAGCGAGCATACGCGCGTCGGGGAGGTTGTCTTTTTTTTACGCCCATGAATAATTTAAAACTCCACTCGATGCGATTATTTTTAATTAAAAATCTGCCGCGGTAACTCGTTGTTGCTTGGTATATGGGTGTGTAGCGGCGGTGCTTTAGTAGGTAGAGAAGGCGTTGAGTTGGAGTTTATTAGAGTAGGTTTGTTATGAGGTAAATGGCTGGGAGGCTTCGCGAGCCGAGCTCCGCTGAATTGCCGTCGTTAATTTGTTGCAGCAAGTATTTTACACCTTTACGGTTAACGTTTCGAGGAAAGGTTAAAAACTTATAAGTAGTCCTTGAATTTACCTACGATAATTTAGGGATAAATTATCAACTAAACTCTGAAAAAAATTAGCTTGTACAATGTTGTAGCGTTTAAAGTATATTTTTATAGCTACATTTAATATAGATATTACATCTTGATTTGTTATCAACGATATAGAACCCCTCATTCCAAATTAAACCTTCTTCTCTCCAATCCTCGACAGGCTTATATAGATAATTGCACGAAGATCACCGTAATGTCGAATAATCACCCTGTGTCGATTCTAAGCTATCAACATCGTGTCGCGAGCATTCCTTCATCCGTTACTATACCATCTACCCCCTTCCTTCTCAACTTTCTCACCCTCCACTTACCCATCCGCCATCGACTTTAGAGACATCCAATTTTCGATGTCCGTTTTCCCTCTCTCTCTCTCTCTCTTACTCTCTATACCTACTCGACGAAACTGTGCATCCGCAGCGGCAAACTCGGAACAAAGCACACCGGAACTTTTAGCTGTAACGCGCGCCTTTGCATCTCTCTAAACTCTCCATCTCTATACACGTCCCGCAAAGCGGATGGACTACGATTTCCATAAATCGTAAGCATGACACGCGTTGCTACCACCACGTTCCGGTTCTCTCTCTCTCTCTCTCTCGTGTAATTCCGTTAGAAATGCGCGTGTTGGCAGGTCGAGGAGGAGTCGTAGTAGTAGGGGCTTTTTAGGCTATAGAGCAGGGGATACGGAAGTGAACGAGGTGGTAGATGGTTGGTAGATAGGATGGACTTGATTTTGGGGAGTGTCGTCAATTATGCAGAGGGAGAGAGAGAGAGAGCGAGAGTGTGAGGACCGAAACGCGAAGTTGGCCGTTCGTCGGAACCTGTTGGAATTTAATTAGCAGGGATTTGAATCGCCACGGTAGTATGTGTGTATGTGTGTTATGCAGGGGATGATCGGACGTATCGCCAGTGAAAACTGATACGCGGCGTTTAACGTGGAAAACAGAGAGAGAGAGAGCACGTAGCCTCATGAATAGTCGTTTGTCAGGATAATGGACGACCATATAGAACAGGAGAGAAAGAATTCGAATTCGACAGGTTAATTGATCCGCTGAAATAATACCATTATTTTCTTTTTTTTTACAATGACGGAAGATTGCGTAAGGTAAGCGATGGAGTTGTTTGTCTAAGTCTGGCAGCTGTCACGAGCAAACATTTATATATATATATATATATATATATATATATATATATACGGAACTGCAGCTATATATAACCTCCGAATGCCTAATTTCTCCGCTTGTCAGTAGCATAAATACCAACACTACAGTTCTCTCTCGCTTTACCGGATTCCCGATGAATAACCGATCTTCCTCGTCCCTTTGCAAAGCTTTTTTTTTTTGTTATCCCATCACCGCGACCTGCGTGTTGATTTTTCCGTTCCATCTCGCGCCAATCCGTAGAGACCAATAACAACCCATAAATATTCATATACACACACACCTCTCTCGTCTCTCTCTATATATATATCCTCTCATCGCGCCCTTTTCCTCCCTAAAATCACATACGCGCGTATACCACCTCAGACCTCCCCTCACCCTAAAAAAAAACCTTCATACGTATACCTAGCACCTCTCTCTCTACGTGCTCGTAAATTATCGGGCGTCGAAATGCCCCATTAACGTCGCGGACAAAATTGATTACCGTCCCGTGGCGGCTCTAACACCTAGAATACACACACACACACACACACATTCACTCTCTCTTGGTATCTTGTAACTGTGCGCCTCCAATCTACGCTCGTGTGTTTGCACATACCCACACGTGAAGGAGGTCTCACCTCCCCCGTAACTTTATTATCGCGGCCGGCTGCCACCCGCAACAAGCTTGCGGCGAGGCGCGCATGAGGCAGCTCCAACGCGCGCTTCATTGCACCTATTCTCGCTGGGATAGTATATATATAGGGTGCCACACGTGGCACCGTTTGCATATCGTTGTAAGAGGAAGAGAAAGGGAAGACTTTTTTTTTATGTAGATTGCAAGAGTTGTTGAATGTTAATGGAGAGGGGTTGTTGATATGGTGGTGAAAAATTCAAAGCGACGGCGTTAAGCTGAAGGACTGAATTGTAATAATGATGGGGTGGTAGGAATAAGGGAGAAGCACGTGCTGAGAGGTTGAGAAGTAATTGTTTTCGTTAATATATTGCTCCCGCGGCTGCAGCAATATCCTTCGCCCTTTGAAGCTGCAACTACTTACAACAATGTGTAATATATACGTAAATTTACACAGACCACGGAGATTATTACATTCATGGTCTAACCACATTTTTCGTAACAAGAAAGTAATTTAAAACTATAGTTTTGTTTTTTAAACAAAACTCTATTACCTACTAAACCATCTTGTTCAGCCACGTACTTCACCCAATCGCTCAAAAAATCGATACAACTTTATCCACACGTGTTCAGCACACACTCCATCGCCGTCAACCCATCTCCATCATTATACCAGCAGCAGCAGCAGAGGTGCCCGAATCACTCATCTCCACCGATCACCCAACAGTTGCCTCCGCATTCCCCGTGCAAGCTAAACGAACTTTCCTCGCTGACCATCATACACACACACACATACACGCAACCCAGCGAAATTAATTTCCGCGCGGTTCTTCCGGGAACACGAGAGAGAGAGCGAGAGAACCTTTACTCTCCCTTTGAAGCTCGTATCGAAAGCTCGGCAAGCGAGCGATAATGCATTGTTCGCCCTCCTTCAACGTCCCAACGTAATTCATTTGCCCTTAATGCTGCCCTACACTATATGCTGTTCTCGAGAGCACACGCGTCTGTGTGCGTGGATTGTTGAGTGGTACGTTCAAGTGGACGCGGGGATTATATGATGCGATGGTTGGTGAAGGAGACAGAGGTTTGGGTGTAGTTTTTGATGTGCGTTTTTTTTTTTTGGTGAGAGTGAAAGTGTATAGAATATTAAAAATGAATTGTTCTTATATAGATAAACTGAAACTTTGTTATATGTGTAAAATTTAAACAGAGAAATTATGATAAATATATTATTCTGTAATTATAAGATATGATAATACTCCAATGATTTATCAATTAAATTTATCGGAACGTATATATACGGTTCGCTGCGATATAATTCGCATTGCAGACTTATTTATTGGAAAAGCTTTAAAGGCGCGTGGATTGTTTTCAACAATACATATAAAGCGATTCAGCGATTCTTTTGTATATACCCTGCGCGACGCTCAAAACATGCGTATGAAGCAGTATTAGAGTTAATTAAAACTTCATTATAATTCACAATGAAAATGCGACTAAAGAGATATATTTATTTAAGAGGGGACGGGGAGATTATTTGAAATTAAAGCGCCAGTTCGTCGTGATAACGATTTTTATTTAATAACATTGAAAGTAACACACACACACACATAGGGAATAGCTTTAAATTGTCACTGAATTAATGCATGAATAAATACGATTGTTTCAAACGTATTCACAGCTACTACTCCTCTCCATCTCCCCCCCCCCCCTCTCCCGCCTTTTCTACATTCATAACGCGCGAAAAAACTTAATTCAACAATTTTCGCGACCTCGCTTGCGTCTCGCTGCTTTGTGCGACTTTTAATGAAAATGATATATGGCCGCGTGCTCTACTGCTGTTCTTTAGCCGTTTATTTTTCGAAAATTTTTTTTTTTCAAATCCTTCATGTAGAAAATGAAAATTTAGCTTTAAAGTACAAAAAAATATATATATATATATATATGTATTTCACAGGCGCGTGCGTAATGAAAGTCTGTAGTTAATATTCATATATAATTCGCGAATTTAAATTTACCACGGCTATACATACTGACCGTGTCTGTTTATAATTATTATAATATACAATGTACAATTTTTCACACCTTACCGAAACCACAACGCAACGATAAAAAAAAATAATAATAATCGATCCATCGTACCCTATACCACCCATTTAACCTCTACCCTCTTTTCCGCATATTCGCGCGTTGCACCTCGTTAAAAACCTGTATAAAACACACACACACACACACACATATGGAAAAATCCTCGGCTCGCGCCCACGCACAAAAGGCCTTTGTGTTTAAATGTCACACGCGAAATCCATTTCCGCGCGCCGTATAAGGATTTTCCGCTCGCGCATCCAAGCTGCGGAAAAAAGATGCGCGCGTGTGTGTATGTGTTGGGGGGCTCGTTATGCGCGTCGATTGAGTCGCGTGCGCGTGCGCTTATTCATCCGTTTTTTCCTCCGCATGGCTGATACAAAAAAAATTGAGCGAGGAAAGCAGACACTGCATTAGAGAAAGATGAGTCGGTGATTTTTCGTGTTCTTTCGGTTGGATTGTACAGTGCTTTGTATCGAGGAGGAACCGGTGAGGATAAATAGTATAGACTGAATGTGTTGATTTTTTTGAGTAAAGACAAAGATAAGCGTGTCGTGTAAGTTAATGTAGATCTATTTAGTATATAGGTTAAAGGTAGGATCGAGGTAATTATTTACGCGTGTGTATTGGATTTTGCGAATTCGTTACAATAATCAATGTTTGCAATATGAATAATTTAATCACGCGGTGTATATATATGCGTATGACACATATCTATGCGCAATTCATTAAAATTAACCGAAACTACGGGGCTAAAACTAATATCTGAGAAAATAACGGTATATTTACAATTCAAATTTCACGTATATTACTCTCGTGCCAACAAACAGTATTATAATGCATCTATATATACTATTAATTACCATTGGTAAAAGAGCCTTTCTTTTTATTCTACTATCTTCGCCCATTTTTAATATTCTCCCGTCCAAACGTAGAAAACGCTGGTATATTCACAAACCACAATGCAAATCCTCGATAATCATAATTCCCGGCGATAGTCAAAGGCTACAATCCGCGCGTCCCTTCCGCAAAGGTCACCGCTGTCACTATAGTGTAACCCAACCTCAAAGCTCATACCAGAGGGAGAGAATGACAGAAAGAAAGGAAACCGATTTCACTGGCCGTCGCTGTATGTAGATGTGCCAATAACGCGTCGTGTGCTTTGCTGCTACCGGAGAGGTTTTATCATCTGGATTATTCTTCCGCGTAATGGGTATACAGGAGGATTTCGCGGCTCCTTTTTTTGGAGCATAGTATTTATCAAAAGAAAAGAGAGGAACCTGTTTTTACATAGTTTTGCGTATTCATACGTGTGTGTGTATTTAATCCGATCCGATAAAATTTCACGTTAATATCTATAGCAAAAGGAAACGTAGTATACTTTCACTCCAAACTTTCGTACGAGGTAACTTTCGAAAACATATAAAATTTTCTACGCTTACCAGGAGGATTTCTAAAACTTCTGGTAGACAATAAACCACCGCGAAATCTTTGGCGGAACATTATATAACGACAAACCAATATAACGAACGTGCAACTATATAGCAACGTCTTTTGTTCTGCGTCACAGATGAACAGCGAAAATATAATCTTTACCACGACTGTTTTATTTATTTTTTTTTTTTTTTTAGAGTTGGCACGAGATGATTTGTGACGAAGGGAGGAAGAAGAAGGTATCCGCACGTGCTGTTGATACGAGAGGAATGTGAAATATGGGTTAGTCGGGGGTATCCATGGGGGAAATTGGGTTTAGAAAAAGTTTTCGGTGGGAGCGCAGAATGTGGGATGATAATAAAAAAAATACCTCGCGCGCGCGCGCGACGAGACGCGTCTGTGTGATATTGGAAAAAAGGTATTTGCGAGGTTTACGATGGGTTGACAAACGTTGCTTTTGTTATCTTTTTATATCCCCTTTTTTGGTATTTGGACGGTATCAGTTGAATAGGCAATACGTTTCACAAATATTGTTGTTCATGTCATATATAAATTTATTAATATATCAATTCCACCTTAAATAACAACAATACTAATTAAATATTTAATTTATATACTTGATTTATAAAAAAATAATAAAAAAAAAGCTACTTCCTAACTTTCCCCCTTACTCTCTCCTTCCCTATCCCCGACCTCACATAAACTTAACCGACATAAACAAAAAACAAAATCACGTATTCCTCAACTGACAGGACTCTCGATTCGTACTTCAGCTAAAAGCTCTCGTCCCTTAACGATCTCAAAACGGTGACTGAGTGACTATACTTGCTCTCTCTCTCTCTCTCTCTCTCTCTATCTCGCACGGGTTTCTTTGCCGTTTTCCCTAGACGCGCACGTGTGTGCGTGTGTGTGTGTGTGTGTGAATAGCAACGGCGCCGCGGGAAATGAAGGGGAAATGCGCGCGGTAATGGGGGAATTCAATATCCCGGTGGTGACCCTTCTTCACGAGCGTACGCACTAACATGGATGATGCTACTTCCTTATGTCTCGTGAATATGGAGCTGGTTCGATGGGCTATGGTTGTTGTACGTGAGTGAAGGTGAAGTGGGGATGGTTGATTAAGGGTATTGAGTTATTTGTTGATGAAAGTGGTCACGTATTTTTTTTTCTTTTAAGTATATACTTAATAGGTTTAACACTAGAATTAGAATTGTAGCAGGAAAAATTCCATTCTGTAAATAAAAGTGAAGCCAACTGTATTAAAATAAATTTACGGTTTTTAACGTTTTTAACATTTTACTTCAATACGACAAAAATTCATTCGCGTATTTCTCGTGCTATATTCACCAAAAACTTTATCACCACTGAAAACTGCAAGGAAATCCTGCTAAACAAACACGCGGACATTCGTGCCGTGTGCCATTGAAAAACGACATCACCTTCAATGGCACATCCGTCGACAATTATTTTAACGCTTGACTCATTAACGCTTTTCACGAGGTATGTATATATATATATATATATATATATATATATATATATATACACACGTAAACGCATGTAGAAGTACACGCATAACTCAATTTTTGTACACGTTCACGTATATATACGCGAATGGTCAGTTTTAAATGAGCGGCTATTCACGTGTTTTGGCGAAGGTATAAAATTGAGCTCTCTCACGCGCACGGCGCATAATTTTAATGTAATTTGTTTGCGGAGAGTTTCCAGACGACGACGACGTATATTCGCGAAAACTGTTGCGTATACAATGGAATAACAGGGCGCGAATGTGGAGTACGGAATTTTTAAACAAAGACGGTATAATGAAGTAGAAATAATGTTTTTAATTTTGGGTCCGAGAATTCATTTTCAATGAACCTGCGCTGTGTAATCAAAAGGTAATAATTTTAACAAATGTTAATTTGAGCTTCTATTTTTAAACATTCGCAATTCGCCAATAATTTTCGTACTATAGAAATACGATTAAAATTCAATATCAGTGGAACTGCAACAGCCACCGAATCTCCTTACCAATTGAATAATTTTCAACTTAATTATCCTTCCAACGAAGACATCGCAATTTAATTCGGATTCACGAAGTATGGCCGCGATCTCAGACCAAAAGGTCGTAAATTTCCTCGTACTTGGGACGCTATTCGCTCCAAGGACGATAAGACGTTTAACGGTTGAAATATATTGAAATCTTATCATCGTCATTAGATAAAACTACACTGTAAATAAATTATATAGTTTCTAAATGCGATTATGCTGTACAGATTGTTAGTACATTCAGTCGAATTAACTCACGAACTATATATATACATATATATATATATATATATATAGAGCCCGAAGCCGACCAAAGTTTATTGTTTTCGGTTGAAATTTTCACTAGGCGAAAGCTAAGCGGATTACGACGTTCGAATGCATGTCTGCTTTCGTTGTTCAAAAGTTATACGCCACACGTTCAAATATTACATGAGGTAATAGGAAATTAGTTGTTGTTTAATCTCCTTGGCAATAAAAAGCTAATTTTCTACAATCTATATCTTATTAAATGAACAACTCATAACCAATCTACCAAAAAAAGCTCGTACATTGATTACTTTAAAATATCTACAATAAACGTTGTTAATTCCCCAAGCTCTTTGATCCTCTTCCTTTCTATATAAAAACTCTCCTGAATCGCACTCAATGTTCCCTTCAAGCCCTTCCTTTGATTTCTCACTCTCATCCAAGTATATACATATATCCACTGTAAAACAGATTACGAGAGGTCGGAATCAATTTGCCTCTGCGCAACGCGCCAAAAAAAACTCACACATACGTTCACGAGTCAAAGGCTTAGGTAGAGAGAGAGAGAGAGAGAGAGAGAGAGAGAGAGAGAGAGAGAGAGAGAGAGAGCAGGGGGGAAAACGAGACTAAATAAACGGCCGAGTTACAATCGTATTTACAGCGAATGCTACAGACATTAATCCAAAGGGGGTTGGAGGCGTTGCTGTTTGTCCTGTACAAACTGCCGCTATAGCGAACACCAGCGCGTGGAAAAATATACGTGCGAGCGTTAATTTTTTAACCGAGTTTAACGATGGGAGGGAGGATGGCGGTAGTGAGTACTACGGTTTAATTCGGATACGAGAGGACGATTGAAGTGACGAGAGGAGTTGGTAGCGGTGGACCAGGATTTTTTTTTCTTTTTTGGGGGGGGGGGGGGGGAGAATTCGGATGCGGAATTAATTTTGAAGTGAATGCGTGAGGGCGCGAATAGTTTCTAAAGTGGTTTTGGGATGTTTTTCCGGGATAACGGTATGTTTGAATTTTACCAAAATGTTATTGTTTTTTTTTTTTGTAAATGGAAAGGACAAGTGGGAAATAATAATTCTGAATTTTTTAAATTATTATTATGTTTTTTTTAATTAATATTTTAACATTTCTTCATAATCGCAAAACAAGACGATCTGCTTAAAATATAATCCCATCGTCGCGGTTCTTTTTCTCTCATCATTATAAATCCACTACTCCTACAACGTTCGCCTCAGCGTCGGCTAACCAAATTAGAACATTAAACACGAAGCTCAGGCAAAAAAGAGTGAAATCTCTAAATAAGGCCATATAATCAGGGCGATTTTTCTAATTCTCGCGCGCGTTCGTATACTAATCCGACAAAATACATAATATATACATATACCAGGTGACGTAAAGCGCGGAAAAATTTGAATGCCGAGGATTAATTGGCGCAATTACCGACGCTCGCAATTATACGCGACTACTGCTTTTCTCGCGACACTTGCCGACCGCGTGCTATATATATATACATTTTTCTTCGACTCTTTTCTTGCCGCAGCAGCTTTTTCGTCGTTGTTGGCTCTCTCTCTCTCTCTCTTTCATCTGGGCGTGATTAAAAAATAGGTCAATTTGCAGCTTGTAATTATATGATCGACTGTTGCGAAAAGTGTGTTTATTTTCGAACGCCCGCGTTTTAATTAGAGGGTAAAAATATATAGGTATACATATATATAACGTGTCCTGGTAATGTGGGTGGAATTTAAGCAACGAAATTTCATTCGATCATCGGACTTTTAGCGCTTGTTCGACGGTATCACGAACAAAAATAAAAGAGAGAATAAAAATAAATCAATTACGAGAATAATCCTGGGATTCCCTATACATATCGCCGCCATTATCAATCAAACCGAGATTCCAGGGGTAAAAACAAATACACCAGCGTTACTGCTTTTTACTAGTATAGAAATGTTTGAAAAACGATCTCTCGGTAATTGGAAAATTATTACGGTAATTGAAGCGATGAAGGAACGAGGAATGTCGAAAAGCACATCTATCTGCACGCGCGCTACGTTTTTCTTCTACGCGAGAACCGTAAGGGAAGGAAAAAAAGTTAATTAAGTGCGTTTCTCGGGCATTTCTTGTTCCGTTGCCCCTCCAACCTTTTTTTTTCGTTTCGTTTTGTTCTGGCTACGCTGGTTCTCGGAGGTTTGTAAAATTGCCGCGTTTGTTTTCGTTTTCAAGAGGTCGAGAGTGGTGGAGGATGGCTGCTGCCCGGCGTGAGCAGTGAGAATTAATTTGTTCGTTGTGCCGGCAAGTTTCTTTCTAAGAAAATTCCTCGTGTGGTAAAAAGAATAGTTGTGCGAATGAAAAATGTAATTTCATTTTGTTTAATATATTTGTATATTTTTACAAGCTGGCGGTTCGTTATTTTTAATGGCTTTTATTTTGTGCGGTTCTGTCAATAAATTTCCTTAAGAAACCTAACATTACTTTTAGATACTTGTAAAACTTTCGAATCCTGTAACGATTATCGCCGCCCACTACAAAAGCGAAAAAAAAAATTTGGCGATAGGCGGAGCTCAGGACTTAAAGTCAAAAATATCGCTCTCCGGAGGAAAAATTTTCCCGCTTAAATTATCGTGTGCAAGTTTTGCCTACAGTTTGATGGATTTCTCCTCTAGGATGGAGATAAAAATCTAGGGGATTTTATTTCCAAGAAGTTTTGCTACGCCGTGAAAGTGGAATGAAATTTATTGCCCTGTAATTATATCGGTGTTTCAGTGTTTTTCTATGTACGAGTAATGATTGTGTTTTTGTATATACATATGTATAGCTATATATATACGGAAACACTTAAAAGTTGATAAATTTATCATCATTGCGTATTTTTAAATATTAGCTTGGCATAAAGAGCAAATCATTTTTGCAGTATCAAACGTTATCAATCAGTTCTCCCTCGACAGACTCGTTAAATATTTATTGGCTCGCAAGAGCTGCTATATATATACACGCGCCGTTAATCCACCTCCACGCCCAGTAAATGATCGATCATTTTAAAGCAGTATAATTTAGTATAGCAAAAATTAATGAACGTGTATTACGCGCATACAATACGGCTAAATGCAATCTATACTGCTCGTAAATTGAGTATAATCTAATGCAATCTGAACGAAGCATATATATATATGAATTTAATGGGGGAAAATATCATGAATGAAGAGTACATTGTAAAATAATTGGCACGATTGCTCAACGTTTATAATTCAAATCGTTTTAATAATTAAACGAGAACATACACACACACACAGGTGCAGTGGTAACCCCGTTAGTTTTCTATACTGGAGCAAAAATATGTGTTTCGATCGATGCTTTAAAATACACACATCGTTTCTCTGACCTAGAAAAGAACATATACTAACATTAAAATTAACTCTATTCACTCACGCACTCAACCTACTACATTCATCCACAATTAAATCTTCCACTTAACTCCCCACCATATACTATATTCCAGCCACTAAAATCCGAGAAAAATCTCACACACATTATACCAAAACCAAAAAATAAACCATCCTGTCACCTCAAACTAAATCAATCCAACTACCGCACGGCACGACAACCCCCTCAGCGGCAATAACCCAGAGCCACTAGTGCTATATATATATATATATATACCAACCAGCATCCCGAAATAAAATCGATCGACTTTCTACAGCTCGTCGCGCGCGCGCCCGTCGGGACTACTCCCGCGCGCGAGAGAGCGAAAACTCACCGCTTATCTTTCCTAGGCGCATCCCCCGCCGGACGTATTACGTGCACAGCATCGCGATTCTCCCTCGGGCGGGCGTCTTTTTATTTCGCGGTATGTGCGAGAGAGCGTCGAGAGGAGGAGGAGGTCGAACATCGAAAGGGTTTTAGGTGGTATGCTCTCGTGAGGGATGTGTATTATAGGACGAAAGGGGATGCACGTGGTAAATGTGTTCCGTGCCGCGTCTGCGTTGACGTAGGGTAAATGAGAGTTTTATTAGGAGTTGAAGCTGATGGGGAAACGATGGGGTGGAAGAAAGACATTTTACTTTACACCTGCGGATATTAAATTTGTAAATTTTATTAAAATCATATATATTAATTTTAATTCTGTAGAAAAAAAAATTTATTTAACCTATATACCTACTCTACTCGCAGCAACAATTTTATCGAAAGCCTTCCAACCCATTCCCCCCTTTGCCATTCATCACTCGAACACAACAAACAATCGAACTTTTCATATATATACCATGCCGCGCTTTGCTGCTGCTGCTGCAACTCGCGAAGCCAATATACAATCGACCGTTGCACAGTCATATACTACCATAGCGTAAGGGGTCGGTGTACGCTGCGCTGCCAGAGTCGGATAAATAACTTCGTTGCCGCGTACCGGCCGCGCGTCTATATATACGTCGCGAGGCATCGTAATGAGATTACACTATACTCGCGGATGCGCGCGACCCGAGTACAATGGCCGCCTTATGTCGAGCGATCGCGAGAAAGAGAGTGAGTTGAGTAAGCAAGAGGCAAAAAAAGTGTATAATTGAGAGTTATAACGGAGATATTGCGGTGTATAGTGGAGAAAAAAAGAAGTTTTAAAGGTTCAAGTGTGTTATTGAAGAGGAGAATCGTATATGCATATGGTTATGGGAATGTTTATGAAAGTGTATAAAATATAAGTGGGTATGATTAAAAATATATAACCCTTAATGTATCAAGTTTATCGAGGAACATTTTTGTTCCTACTATTTCCAAAAAAAAAAAGAAGTAATCGGATGTACCAGAATTTACATAACATCATAAAGCGTTACATCAAACCCCAAAAAGCCGCACATCTTCCCCAAATATCACACGATACATATCCCCCACCGACGCGAGTCAACAATCCCTGGCATTCGCAGCCAACTAGCCTCTGCACGTACGGCAAACATTCCCTTGCGAAACCCCTGTATCTCTCCTCCTCCTCCTGTACCTCTATACACCGGCGTATTATTACATCGGAACAGACATGCGCGCGTAAACAAAAAGAAAACAAGAGCCACGCACGGAAGCTTGAACGTAATAAGACTTCCATCTCTTCCTTACTCTCATCAAATAAAAATCGATCCCCATATATATATACACTATACTGCTCGCAATTCCTCTCACGAACGTAGCATATACTGCACGGTCACAGCTGATTACGGGATATATAGGTTCTAGTTTATTTCGCGCGTGCTGCTGCAATCCCTCTTTATTTTTCGTCACGACACGTGCTGATGTCGTATACGTATATATAGCATTTATTTTAGGAGTCAATTTAACGGTAAACGTTTATATATTAACGCGTTGGGAATATACACATGCAGAAAGGTTATCCAATTCGCTGAGAGTCTTTTTAAACTGGCTCTGTGAGTTTATTTCAAGACGGAATAAAAAGAACGTGAACATTTATCTCTCAGGTTTATATGTATATATATATATATATATATTCGCTACTGCCGTGTTGTTTCGTTAAATTTGATTGACGCGCGCGAGGCACATGCGATTGAAAATGTTTGACGAGAAACATACGCGTAGGTTGTCTAGAGGCGAATCATAGAAAAGGGGAGTATGAACTACTGTTTTTGAAATATTGTCGACAATTTTACTTAATAAATTGATAAGTATAAATTTGCAATTCTTTCCATTTTACCTTAAAATATAGTATATAAAACCAATATTTTTGTTCTCATCATACGCAGTCTATTCCAAAACACCTTCTATAATAAAACTTCCACTATACTTCCCCCAAAATAAACTCGACTACCTTACCACTATATACCATTACTATAAATAACCCAACCCGTAATTTCGATCCATCCGCGAGAAAAATCGGGTACCGCAAAAAAACAGCAGAGATAATCGCGCAACGTCGTCGACATCGACACACAGAGCTGCAAACTTATGTGCGCGCGTCCTTGTGGATCTTCAACGTGTGATAGCAAAAAGCTAAGAGGGAGAGATTGAAAAAGTTCGCGTCAAAGGTCCAGCGTGCACGGGTTAGTAGGTGGAAAGGAACGATGGGAGGAAAGAAAATAGAGCGAAGCAGTGTGGGAAGAGGTTATTTGTCGGGATGAAGTGACGAGGAAGAGTTTGGATTTGGAGTATTTGAACCATATGTTCATCTAGAGTATTGAGGAGATTGATTGATTTTAAAGTTAACTAGAAATCCCATATTTTTAAAACTATTTATATGCTTGTAAATAGAAACCTTTTACAACGGTATCTTGGAAAACTTCGCATAGACCCATAGATCACCAGATCACCAAGCACTTCAATCACCATCCAGTACAATCAGCTATCAACCATCCTTTCAGTCCCATTAAAACCTTCCCGATCCTTCTATCCACAACCATACCTCACAAAACAACAATCAAAACACTCCAATTTTTAAGCACCGATTCGCCTATACATATATTCCATCTCTAAATCCTTTTCCCATGCAACTTTCCATCAATCATCTTTCTTTCTTTCTCTCTTTCTCTCGCATACGCGCGAACAAACAGACTACACCTGAAAACAAAAGTCACGCGAGGAGAAAAAAAACTAGCGCGAATTTAACGCCGTCCGAAAAATTCGGTGGTAGCGTCCATCCGTCAGAAGCAGAACGGAAACATGCGGCGCGAACGTTCGATAAAAAAGAATACGGTACGCGCGTGCGAAAAATTGGTTTTCAGGGTGAGGGGAGAGAGAGAGAGAGAGAGAGAGAGAGAGAGAGAAAGAGAGAAATACTTAGTGAAGGAGAAAGGAGTCTTATTATTTTTGTGATTTATGGAACGATCGTGGGGAAGGTTTTTTGACTGGGTGGTTTTAAGATTCTGGTGACTTTTATCGGTGATCGAAGGGGGTGGAAGGATTCGGAAAATTTTCTGAAATTCAAAGTGACTTTATGTCGTACATTTCCAATAGTATAATAAAGAATTTTTATCTCATCTCTATAAAATAGTTTTTTCTAATTTATTGTTTACAAATATAACATATATGAAATACTAATTAATATAAAGTTATATTTTATACTTAAAAATTATGATGAATCATGTTATTACTAGCACAATCGATAAAACAAAATAAACATAATCGCGTGCCCGACATACCAGAAGAATTCGCCGAACGCGATCAAATTACCATAATACAATGAATACTAATGACATTACCACGAACCCATAAAAAAAAGAAACCTGTCGATCGTCATCAACTCATCGACCGTTCAAAACAATCCTCGCACGTATAGCACATTTTTTACCAACACCCATACGCAAAACATTACTCTATCCCCAAACTCAAAAGTCATGCCGCAAAACCGTTCGAACGAGACAACCACAAAACTTTCTCTCTCATCCTGCCACGAGCGACCGCAAAAACACAATCGCGATTCAATTTGAAATTTAAATCATATCAATCGCTTGCTCACTCCCTCTGAAACCGCAAAGTCGGGCTGTAAAAGTTACGAATAGATGGACCAACGATCGGCAGTTATTTACTTTCACGAGGCGTCACTTCGTATATATATCAATATCAATATTCGTATTTAGACCGGCAATGTGTATTTGATAGTGCTCTGGTCTAAGCTACTTTTATACCTCGAACCCTTCAATAATTATAATTACTACTTCGCTTCAACTTTTCACTTATATACTTAACAATCGCGAGAGACACTTCGCCTGCACACTCGACGCAATTTCAACTGTAAAATTTATCATAATCCTCAAAGACTCTCGCATCGCGTATAGTTATATGCTTACACCTAACCCTTTTGAATCTTATACCAAGGGGCGAAACTTTAGCCTTTCGCGGGAGAACTTTTCTGTGTTTCGCTATAGAGACGCGCGCGCCTCTTATCAACTTTTATATTTGAATATTTTAAATAATGGATCAAAAGAAAAGTTGACGTCGGCGACGCGACTCTATATGCGATGTAAGGAATAATTTTAAATTTATGAACCTCTAGTGAGAGAGAGATTTTTTCCTATACAAGCCAGCTGCTTTCCGGTATATATATACACGAGAGTCTCTCTCTGCCTCTCGCGACTTGGATGTAATTTTCTCAAGCTGAAACAGTTTGTCAGATGCTTTGAGAGATGGAAGTTAATTTCGGGGGGTGGTTGGAACGAGCGAGGTGGAGGAGAGGCGAAGGTGGAGCAAGAGGAAAAGTTTCGGGAAGAATTTTAGTTAAACGGATGATAATGAGGTTTGGATTGAAAATACACGCGCGCGTCGAAGAAGCGCTAAGGCTTTGGCAATATTAAATAACAAGATTCTATTGTTTCTGCTGTGGAAAACTATATTTATTTGGAAAATCATTTGTAAGAATAAAATCTGGATTACGTATTTCACTATTTTCCTTTTACAAAACATAAATCTTCCATCCAACTTTTCGAATCCTCTAAACCACTTTATTCTCATGCATAATTTTTCACTTCGCTCATTGTCTCCAATATATGTACGCGTATGCATCATTAGTGCCGTTCATATGCGAACGAACCTACTGCATAATTTCTTACTTTTTCACGCGTATATACACTCGCTGCACGTTTGCTCGTCGCGTAGGCAAAGTAGTTCGACGTTCGCGTAAACAAAGTTCGGGGAAAGTTTCGATGGGGTGTTCTAATGTCGTTTGCATGTTTTATGCCGAGAAAAGACGCGGCAGAGGGAAAGTTATGGGAAAATATGTTTTGTGTGGATTCTTCTTTCGTTTTTTTTTTAGGAGGGAGGAAGTACAGTCGTTTAGACGAATTGATGCATAGCTTAAGTTTGTGTAAAGAAGGTGGAGGTTGACAATAACTTTTCCAAGATGTTTTTATTATTTGGAATGACATTGATATGAGTGTACGTTTTATTTATGCTATATGTATATGTGAAGTAGAGAGGATGTCAAAGTCGCAAAATATTTTCTGAATGTGTGTTTTTCGTGGAGCGATGAATAAAACTAATATATTTACTGATTAAGATAGCTGTATACGAATATCAATGAAAGTATATCATCAGTCATATTTCTATTGCAAAAACTATCCGTAGAAATCATCTTCGTTTTATCGACAGAAAAGTCATTCCTAACGTTATCACTCATCACTTCTACCTGACATTTCCCTCGATCCTATATCCCCCCCATAAATTTTTCATCCCTCACGTACCTAATAATCATCCCCAATTGTCGCCAACGTCTCTTAACGACCAAAAATTACATCCTGCACAAAGACAAGACGCCAGCTTAATAGCGTATATTACGCGCGGGGAGGCTTCGATTGAATTGAATACCTTCTCTCTCGGTGTGGGCGTCTGATAAAACCAGTATTCTTGATAAATCGTCGGCGCGATTTTTTTTTCATGCACGGCAGGATGTCGGCTTTATCGCGCGCGTCGTCGTCGCCGCCAACGTCGTCGTTTTTCATATATTCCGCGGAGTAGACGATTTTAGGTATAGGGGAATGAGGAAAGAAAGGGATGATGAGATACGAGGGTGGTTTATCTTTGGGGAGGGGACAAGGAGAAGAGTAAGTAATTTAAAAGAGTTTTGAATAAAAAGTAACGGGGGCGAAGGGTGACGAGGTTAATGATGGATTTGAAGGTGAGGATAGTTGATTGGAGAAGTAATGTTGCTTATTCTGTAAGATAAGATGAAGAAAATTTTGACGCTGAAAATAATTCGTTTATTAAAAAATATTTTAACTTCGCAAGAATTACCATTATGTAAAATAGTAATTTTTAATTATAGTATAAGGAATTCTCAAAAATTAACGTACTTCTCACTTTACCGCAAAACTTACAATTCATTATTATACCTCAAAGTATAAAGACAAAGAACACATACAACCCGTTACCTAGCACACAGCCTTTTAAACCCAGCTAGCCATCCATCCATCCCGAAAAATTACCATTTGAAAATCATCATTTTCTCGAATGTCACCTCTGGTCTCTCTTTAAAAAAAATTTCACACTAACAATCATTCCTCCAGCTCCCATTCATTCCATGACAAACCATATTCCTCGTACCAACCAAAAGAAAGAAAAATAAAAATACTACCGCCTCTATAAATCAAAGTCGTAGCTACGGGGACCGTTTTGAACGCCACTAACAAATAACCAGACTCATGTACCACTAGAAAATTGTTCTTCTGCTGCTGCTGCCGCTGTGAAGAAAGAACCCTGGAATGCATTATGCTAAACGGCGCAAAGTAGACTTCGCGCGCGTACCTCGCGTCCCGTACATAATGTATAACGGTCCGATGATTGATCGCGACCACGCGCACAACCGTGACTATTAGCATATACTATATATATATATATATATATATATATATACGTGCGTGGCAAGCATGGCACGCAGGCAGGCCTGTCCATTGATGGATGGTTGTGCGAGCTGCGCACTGATCGGAAAACAATAAACACCCGCGGTGAATTTTTGCTGTAGGAGAATGGTTCGTATAATAAGGTCGTGTGATGGTATAATTCTTTTTTTTTTTTTCGTTGAATTTTCATAAACCAATTACGGTTAGCTAATGAAGCTGGATATAAAGGTTGCTATATAACGGCGCAAGCAATTAATATACGTGCGGCAATAAAACTTCGTCACTTGCAGAGAGTAAAATTAACACCAATCCGCGAACCTCTCCTCGCTTCCATCGCTAATTGCGCTAGCGTTCGCGTATACACTTCGCGCGTTTGATTCGTTCGCTTTTTTTTTTATTTCACTCGCGAGAAACAACAAAAACGCAATCCTTCAAGTTTTTCTTTCTCTTTCTCTCTCTGTCTTTCTCTTCTTTTGAATGCGCCGCAGGCTAATTGCGCTACGACGTCTTTGACGTCAAAGAAAGCTCGCGCGGAATTCGTTTCCGCGTAACGGACGGGTGAGAGGGGTTACATTGGATTTCGGGGTAACGTCGTTGCCAGTTGCGCGGCCACGTCACGGAAAAACCTTGTGTTGCGCGCAATGGTCAAAGCGCGGAATTGAGTTGGCGCTAATTGCCTGGAGAATTTCATAATAATTCGCGCTTGTTTACGTTACGGACGGCTATATAATGCTTCACGATTTTACTGAACGTCTTGCTTTAAAATGTACGAAAGTGTAATTGCTACGAGTCTGTTCCGGTATACGACGAAATGAATTATATGGAAAAATGTCGATCTCGAAAAAATAGACATAATCGCATAATACGCAATAGTAGATTTAAATCAGTACGTTGTAAGCCCTTAGAATTTGGTGCGTGATAACGTTGCCGAGAGAGATTCTCTTGTTCTGATCGTCGCCGATGTGTATATATGTATACAAGGTGGAAGGAATGATCGCGGAGTGCTTATACCGTACCTGCGTCTGCGTGTATGTATACTCGTAAACTAACGACGACGCGGTTCCTCTCAAGAGGAGTCGGTAATTGATATATCTCTTGCTTTGATGGCATCTACGCACGTGTATATATATGTATATATATATATAGGGAAGGAGGTTCTTGGAAAGTTATAGATGTGCTCGAGGGTTTAGTTATAATCGTGAATAGGGTGTATTGTTGTGTAAGAAATTTATTTATTTACTGAGTTTATTCTAAAGAAAAACTATTTTAAAGAGAAAGAAAAGAGTTCATCTCGAATGTATATATATATATATCCCAACAGACTGTCGTTCGCTTGTCCTCCAATAAACTATCAAACATTTACTTACCTAGAATTCCCAAGTGTCATCCATCCTTGCGAACTTTATTTCCGTCCAAGTTGTTGGAAACTGCGCATAGACGTTACATAAAACATACTTCACGGTACATTAACCGTACCTTGCACTAATTAAATCAATACTCTTCGTCATCAGTCGTTTCCTAACGAACTGTATACGCGTTACCTAATATAACCAAATATGTCAGTTAAAATCTTTGTATCTCGCTTAACAATTTTCTATGCAAGTATATATATACGAGGTACCATATAATATAAGTATATTGCTTATACATCTCGCAAACAGGAAGGGAGCTCTTGAAGTTTCGCGACGTAAATTGATACCTTTGAGAGAGAGAGAGAGATATGCAAGAGTTGATCAGAACGAGAGCAGCATCTTTGATGTGAGACGGAAATTGGTCACGCATGCAAGCGATATATATACGACGGGTAATTTAGTGCGTACTTAATACCTGCGCGATTCTTACACGGTTTATTGCGCTCGGCGAAGTAAGCCGTAAGTGAGTTTAACTGTAACTTTTTTAAATTATATGGTCCTGATGGAAAGGAAGGAAGTTTTCGAGAGGTTGGGTTGTTGAGGTGTGTTGGTAGATGAAAGTTTGTGGGAGTTTTTTGAATCTTGGAGAAAAAGGATTTAGTGTGCGAAGTGGAGGTATAGCTCGCAGTGGTAATGGAACTTTAGAGTTTTTGTTTTTGATATAAATTTACGGTATTATCAAACAATGAAGATTTTAGTTGAGGTAGGAAGTTTTTAAGACGGTTAATTATGCGAGCTTCATAAGTATTCTCTTTTTTAATTCTAAAGCAAAACGACGTTGCCTGCCTGTAACTTCAAACATATAACTATAAACCTAGTCTTCATTAACCCAAAATTACCTCCTCACCACGTAACCTCTACCTTCATTAAAAAAAAAATCTCAAAATTCCACCCAAAAACTCCCTTCATCCTCCATCTAAACACACTACTGCCACCCCCTTTTCTAATCCTCGAGAGTTAATCCTCTCCTTCCCTTAGACCATCAAACCTAGGGGTCTGCCGACCCACTTTTCCGAAAATGCTCGCGCGACATTAGCATGAGAGATACCCGCACAAAGTCGGGGAGGTACCTATTAACCCGCGTAGTTAGCTAAAAAGTAAAGGGTGTATAAAGTTTACGAGGGACTCGAGCTTTTGCGCCTCGTCTCGGTGTTATTTTTTTTGTCGGTTTACGCGTGCTCATTCGTTTCTTTCCGGGACGAATTTTAGGATACTTTCGTCGTAGACTGATTGCTTAAATTAGGTGGGGGGGAACTCCGGGGTTACACGAACTACTGTGTGGAGTGTCTTTGTCTTTGTTTTTAGCGAGGTACAAATGCGTGATTAAGGGACTGAAGAACTGTAGGTCGTTTAGTAGGTGCAGGTTAAAGGTCGGGAGTGGAAACGAATGAGATAAATTGGTAACGTAAGTTGCGTACTTTTTTTTAAAATCAGGGTAACACTTGTTTGTTAATTCCGTTTTATAGGAGAATAGTACATTTTAATTTAGACATTTTACGAAGGTATACACGTACATTTATAAATCGAGGTTCGTATTAACTTTCTTCATTGGAATAACATTTTTTAGTTTCGTTATACCTCGCTCGGTACGATTATATACATCCTTTTCTGGATTATCGAGTATAAGCATATCGATCTGTATAGGATATTTCTCTCACCGAATCGCTAAAATTAATCGCAACCGTGATAACATCATTTCGCAAGCGAGGCAAAAACGCGATTTTCGATTAAAAATTTATTTTTAAACTCACACTCGCACTCGCGCCATGAAACGTAAAGTAGAAAGTCATTCAAAAGAGAAAGAGAGAGAGAGAGAGAGAGAGAGAGAGAGAGCTGCTGACGAGTGCGCAAAATGATTAAAGCGCGCTCGCGTACTAAAATAGCAATTTAGCCCGCGCGCGTGTATACCGATGCGCTTGACAATTTCCATCAGTCTATTTAAAAATTCAATTACGAGATTTTCAGGAACTCGTAAATATGACAAAGCAGATCCATCGAGCTCAAAATAAAGTCATTGAGAGGGTTTGCATGTACCTCTCGTGTATATATATAAAAAAAAAGTAATAACTGGACTTTCAGTATGAAAAAAATAAAGCTTTTTAAATTTTATATGCTTCAAAGGGTCGCTGACTATTATGCATTTTATTAAATTCAATTAAAATTCCTTTTTTTATAGCAATGTCGCGTTATAAATAAATTTTGTATTGAAGATATATTTTTTTATTCAATAGACACTTTAGAGATATCAGTTCGAATTATCTGGTAATATTCATTCTGTAATCCGATTGATGCAAATAGCGTAATTGATTAACAACGAACATTTACCAATAATCTCTATAGTATCAACTAAACTGTAACATATCATAAATTTACCATCGGATTAAGTCAATACTAATCAAATCATGATGCTCATCATACTCTCTAATTATTTGTATAACAATGTAGCTACAGTATTATAATTAGACATTTATAATTATAATGATATAATGTTACATTACATCATTTATTTTTGAAAATACTCATTTCCGTCTTTTAAGAAATTTTCGACATCCCATCTCCCATTCTATACAAACCTACATCAACATATCCCTCTCAAAATTACACATTCAAACCTTGCCACCATAACCATCACCTTTCAACCATTTCCTTTTCACACCTCGAAAAAAAAAATATTAAAAAATTCCTTCGCCAAAACGGTCCTGTAAACCTCATCTCGTTCTCTCCCTCGACGCATATATACATACCACTATATACCAAGAGCCATTATATAAACGAAAACGTTAGAGAGAATAAGCGACGCCCAATACACACGTATTTGCGCGCAAATGAGGTTTGCTTAAACGCGGGAGGCACGACATTTGTCCAGGACCGTTTTGCGGCGTCACTCTCACACTGGGGAAACGGAGAAAAGAGAAGGAGGGAGGGAAAGGGGGAGGAGAACTGCCGACTGCAGAGTCCGCGTGGTATAACAAAAGGGTCAGCGGACGAGGTTTGGCCGCATACACCTAGCGTTGTTGTAACGCTGTTGCACGCGCGCGCGCGTTGCTCTATAGTGGTCGCTGGTTCTGGGCTGGGCTGATAAGATTTTAAAATTGGGAAGGAAGGAAGATGGGGATAGTTTTTTTTTGGAAGGTTTTAATGTGGAGTGTTTTTATGGTTTTAATTTTGAGAGGATTACGTATCAGACGAGTATAAGGTTATCTTTTTTTTTTATATATTTTCTTTTTGTGCGTAATATATAACAGTGGCGCCATATTCTTTTTTTGTGGTTGGAATTGTTAAAAGGTTTTAAGAGAAAATATAAAAAAAAGGTACTGTACACTGAAATGCAAAATGATCGAAAGTACTCTATCAATAACATAGAATATATATCATCCGCATATATACATTCTGCAGCTTTTAATACTAAAACTTTAAACGAAAACTTCTGTTGAACTTATATAGCAAGCTCAATAATGACCGAAACCTTTAAACTGAACTTTAAAAATAAAACAACATGCCGCTCGAAACAAGTAATAATTCACAATAAAAGCTGTACGAGCATAACTACAAAATTTGCATAATACGAGACACACACATATACACGCACATACACGCGGCAGCACCGTGGTGCGGTAATAAAACAATAAAAATGAATAACCAGCGATTTCCCCCCAAAAATAACAACAACAACAACACTGACGACGACAACGAGAAACACAGTCGTGGACCGCGCCATTCGCATTTATTATTTCATCTCCCTCCCTCATACCCGAGAAAAACGCATAAACCCCTATATATAATACGCGGCAGCAGCGCAGAAGCACCGAAATCGCAATAAAACGCGCCGTCGCGTGCCTGTGTTCCGCGCTCGCATTATCATAAAATTGCACGCGCGCGTGCAGCGCGCACGAGCTCTAATTAAATTGACAGCTGCCACGAGATTTCCATTAATGCGGTGGCTTTCTTTTACCTCAGCTACCATCGTGCCGCCGCCGCCGGGCAATTCGTTTAACTTGCGTTCGAACTTCCTTGCCGACGTGCATACATGTATATATATATATATATATAGAATCGAGAAAGAGAGGAAACGTTAAACGAAGCGTCGACGAAAACAAATGAGCAGCCGGAGAGAGAGAGAGAGAGAACGAGGAAGAAACAAAAGTTGCGCATATTTTCCGCGATAATGAAAAGTCGGAAAAAGTCTCTCTCATTTCCTCATTGTGAAAAATGAAACAATTCATGCGCACGCACGCGAGAGCGATTTTTTTTTGTCTTTGTATACTTGCACGCTTTTCATACGTGTAGATTATACTATAGGTGAAAGGACTGCTCTCTTTAGTATTATCCTTTTTTCTCTCGTGTGTATATAT
>JAWWEQ010012832.1:17500-39109 GCA_035583055.1 Torymus tubicola | reverse complement strand
TATATATATATAGAAGGGGGTTAGGGTTCAGTGCAATACAACTGCAGAGAGTTAATTAAGTTTTCAGTCCCACAAGTGAGGTAAAACGTGTGTATATATATATACACTAAAGTAAAATTACAACGTGTGCAAACAGCGCGGAACGGCGCAGCGGCGTTGTTTTTTTCCATTACCTTCTCTATTACCATCGTTTCCAGCTTTCGTTATAAAACGAACCTGTGCATTCCCATTTGGGAAAACATCATGGCCTTTATATATCCCATCATTTCTCTTAGCCTCTTAATCCAGCTAATAAAACGTCCTTTATAAAAGCAAATACATATACCTATGATGATAAACAGACGAGCGAGCTTTCAGCTGCTGCTGCTGTCGAATAAAATTGTAACAATGCATAACATACATACACACACACATATACGCACGCACACGTGATGCATTTTACGTCTCGCGCATGTGTAGCCGCGCGTGCGTTTAATAACGGCGCGCGCGAGCACGTGGCTGAAGCGCGAGAGGGACTTTTACGCGTCGGAGAGCTTCGAGGCGGCTGTATGACGGTGATATAGAGGATTGAAGGTGGGTATATATAGAGGGTAGTATATAGAGAGAATGAGATGATAACCACGAGTTGTGTGATTCGATGGTTGTGGATTTTTTTTTTTGTAGTTTAGAAAAGGAGGTGGTTGATATATCGTTCTGCTTTTTTTTAAATTAT
Source organism: Torymus tubicola (assembly GCA_035583055.1). Lineage (NCBI taxonomy): Eukaryota > Metazoa > Arthropoda > Insecta > Hymenoptera > Torymidae > Torymus > Torymus tubicola. Next base: position 38,397 of record JAWWEQ010012832.1, on the reverse strand, counting down.
GTATTTGAAGGTTCTAGGTCGTTTAATATTTAAAATTAATAAATAAATAAATATAGAAGAAAGAAATATTTAAAAAGTAAAATTTACACAAGACGAGTGTATCGAAGCGTAGAAAATAGCAAATTTTTAGAGAAAATTACTCAATTTTCGACAAAACTTTTTTTTTCTAATAGAATTTAGATTTTAGTAGGGATTCTTAATCGAATTCCAGTTTGGGTGTCTCAAATCGGGACAGAATTTCTTTTTCTGTTAATATTTCACGGAAATGTATTTGGGTTTCTCAATTTGGAGATATAATAGAGAAACCCACATAGAATTGGATTGGTAATTGGATCACTTCGGATAATTCCCACACGGATATAGAATGGCAAGATTTGAGTAAGAATGGTAAAGAAACTGATGGATAATTTAAGACTAAAATTTTAATTGTCTAAAAATTTTTTTTCTTTTATAAGAAAATAGGGTTGTACACATAGTACACTGAAATTTCGCATAATGTTGAAAAGTTTCTTATTGTATCGTGTCTACTTTAAGAAAACAGTTTAGTAAAAACTACAGAAAGGGCTGCAAAAATTATAATAGTACGCCAGACTGTAAGTAGTCAAAAAAATTACCATACTTTACAAGAATTTTTAGTATGCAGTAGTATTTTCCTGTGTATATCTAGCAAAATTTCCTGCGGTACATTTTCGACGCACAGTATGGTAATTTTAGCAAAAAAATTTTTTTTTTCAATTTTCACGGAACTATTTTCTTAGTAAATACAAATTTATTATTTGAGTGTGTATATTTATGATGGCTCCTGATTACATTCCTGTAATTTACAAATAAAAAGTAACACGACAAAAATATTCATTTATATATTACAATGGAATAATGAAACGCGCATTAAGTACCAAACGAAATTTCACAACCCGTCACCTACAACCGCAAATCCTACAAAACGTCTACCCAACAACGCAGAGCTCTTTACCCGTGTAAAATTTCTCAACATTACGCATATGAAAATTCTCCACGAGTTCGGTGGCACATACGTTCTTTAGAAAGAAAAGTGAAAAAGCAAGGACGGCACCAGTGCACATATACACACTGGCTGTTTTATCAACGAGTGGCTTAATTTACGGGGCAGAGAACGTGCTCGACGTTTTGTGAAATTCGCAATTTGTCAGCAGGCGCATTACGCGGAGAGACGAATGAAGTCATTTTTTTTGCACGCGTGCCTTACAGAAACAGTATAAAGATTCGCAACCACTATATAATACAGTATAAAACTGTCCTGTCCCGTATCAACCATCGTTTCTTCTCTTTCTTTCTTTTTTATCTTTCTCTCTTTTTTCCACGTAAAAAAAAGGGTAGCGACCGAATATTTAACCTCTTGCGCGCGAAAAAGGCAACAATCGAGACGTGCAGCAGTCGAGCATATATATCGACAGGTAATCGACAGTTTTTCTCTGCCCCCTCACGTTCGTATAACAGCTCACGATTTTTTCTTTTTCATGCAAACCTTTTTTTTTTTTTTTTTTTTTTTTTCATTCAACCCAGAGGATTAAAAAGCGCTCGCGCGTGCGCGGATTTATTTTGTGCAGTGTATAGCAGAGGGAAAAATGCTCGAGCACGAGAGTATTGTATGCGCGACGAGTGGCACGGAAAATGCGAACTGCCGGTGAAAAATAACTGCATGTTGCGAGTTTGGCGTTTTTGCGGAATAAATTACTTGAAAATTCCGTTGATTAAATGTAGAATGAAAAGAAAAAGTGAATTTTACCATTCGAGAGTGGATTTAATTGATTATATTTAATTGATTGTTGGTAATACAAGGTTATATAAAATTAATAACTTTGTGAAGTTTTAATATATAGCTAATAATATGTTGATTTCCGGGAAGTCAGCAAACCTTCGAAGTTTTCATAAAATTGGACGTTTGCCATAAAATGATATATAGCCCGTCGACACGATTCTTAATTAAAAACAAAAAAGTTATATAAAATATTGTAATTGTGCAAAAAATAAATAACACTCCAAAAAAAAATACATTTTTTTATTCCAAACACTAAAACAGAAATAAAAACGTAACTCGAATCCATTCTCGATAGCGAGAAAATGGCATACACAATCAATCCCTTGCACTAAAACCCTAAAAAACGTCTTCTAAAACTTCTAAATTTACATCAAACTCATTCTCATTTTTCCTTCAAACTAAGCGATACTCCTCTCAACATTCTACTTTTCTCGTCAGCTCATACCACAAACGTCGCTCACACTCTTATACACACACACACGAAGACCTAAACATAAATCCAACACTAAGTTATTGCCACTCTGCGTCCAAAGAGGCGAGAATCTCCCGCGTATACACCTCCCACGCGACGATTCGTCTTTTATCTTTCTCTCCAAACGTGAGCACGTAAGACGAACCCCTACACAGGTGAGAGAAATCCGAGGGTACAAACATATAATACCGTATACGCAAGCTCGACGACGTAATAAACGTCGCGTATACACACATAGAGTCTCACACGTAGGAAGAGGAATTCCGCAACGTGGCTAACTAGTAATTTCAACGGAGTGAGGTATATAAATAAGAGTGGCAGAGCAGTACGCTATATATATGTGTGTATATATATATTTGCAAGTGTCTTTTCGTGTAAGATGGTGACATATATATATATATATGCGTTTAGGAGATTTGCCGGTAGCGATGTGTATTGATTTTTTTTTACGACTGACCGACGTATGTGTACGTGTGTGAGAAACAAAAATATGCGCGTCGAAAAAGTACGAGATTACATGTTATTTTTCACCGGAGCTCTTTTCAATTTCGTAGTGGAGTATATATATATATACACGAGTAAAATAATTAAAACGCTGCTACTGCTACGTTCGCTCCTGTTTTTATTTTTCTTCCATTCACATGCGTCTCTAATATTTACGTCTCATATATATATGTAGATGTGTCCTCACATCCTTTTTTCTACAAACTCAACGTAAAGTAGACAGCGGTTAATCTCGAACAACCCTCACTATTTATATATTTCTTCCAACTACTCTCCTTGCTACCAGTGTGCGAGTTAATTTCGAAACATTAGTTTTACCATTTAGTATTTTAATTTAATGCACTCTCCTCGTCGCTGTAGTAGTATATATAGTACAGCACACACGCACACACACACCAGCGAAGTATATTGTAGCGGGGAAAATTAGCTCATGCCGAGTGCAGCTTAACAGCGGCAGCGAGGTACTACTTCCATTGTAACTCTCGTGAATTACGCCCAACGCGAGTGTGCATATTTTACGTAACTAACTAAACGAGATTACGCGACGACGACGACGACGAGTATGCTTGGTCGCGTAAAAGAGAGAGAACTTGTAGTTTGTGTGTGTGTGTGTCACTATACTTGGTTGCAACAGACGCGTGAAAAAGGAAGTAGTGCACAAAGGCAAAAAAAGAAAAAAACAAACCGATGAGAAATATTTTTCAACGTTGTACACGACACTATTATAACCGTCGCATTTTCCTCACTTCCGTCCGTGTAGCTCTCAAATATATCCCTCCCCTCTTGCTTCTCACAGGTTCCTCGATACTTATACCGAACTGGAGCGAGCGATTTCAATTAAATCCCAGAGTGAGTGAGTGAGCGAGCTCGGTATATCCGCCGCCAGTGAAAAGGCCGTCCCAGTGCCATCTGTCGGCGAATCGTGGTCTCTCTTCGGTAAGTTAGCCTGCCTTCCTCGCTCTCTCGATTGCATTAACAGGTTTCTGCAGCGTCGAAATTCCCCCGAGCGCTCGCGCACGAGAGAGTGTATCAATGACGGCTAACGAGAGAGAGAGAGAGAGAGAGAGAGTAGACTGTATACATCTCTTTCCGCGTATATACTGCACGACAACGACGACGAAGTTCGCGATTTCTCTCTCTCTCTCTCTCTCTCTCTCTCTCTCCCGTGAGGATATATCAAGGTATATATATATAGGTTCGTTTTCGAGAGGCTGTTGTATAGTTAGTGGTAGTGGTAATAGTAATAGTACGCTATACTATAGCGAAGACTTGGATAATTTTCGGATAGTCATATAAGGTGAAATTCCGAGCAACAATGCGGCTAATGTAATTACCCTGTTCTCTCATCCACCTCGAAAGAGAGTGGGCAATTGAACGAAGTACATGCGCGAGGGTAGTAGTAGTAGTAGTAGTAGTAGTAGAGGGCAATTGAAAAAGTTTAATTGCGCGAGAGCTTTGATTCTGTAATGAGAGAGAGAGAGAGAGTTTCTTGCACTGAACAAAGTGGAATACGCACTTGGCGGTGTGGTACTTTTTTCCGCCTTTGTCGAAAGTGCTGAATTGGATTACAGGTGTATCCGATAATGATAATGATGATGATGATGAAGCGATCGGAGCTATACACGTTCAAGGGTTTCTTCCTGTCACATGTGTATATATAGATATATATGTATTGATTGCCGGCGACAGCAGCGTTGAATGACATAATCGGGTGCGCGCACATACTGCTCTCGCGACGGCTTAACCTATTACGTCTGTTTAATCTTCTGGCCTCGGCGTGTTGCAGTTGAAAAACGCGCGGAAATCTCTCCTGGTTGGTTAAGCCTGCTTGCTAATTTATGCTAATTTAAGAAGAGAGGTGGAGAAGACTTTTTCGGCTAACTCGCGTTCTCTTCCTCTCTGACAAATTCGAAAAGTTGTATCTATATGTAGAAGGGGCGGTAGCGGTAGCAGCACTGAGGTAGATAAGAGAGGCCGGAAGTACGATCGGACGCGCGCCATTATCTCGATACGCTTTCTATGTAAATGTGAAACTTTACATCCTCGCACGGGGAGGGATTATAACTCGAGCGAAGTATGCGCTGTGGTAAAGTCATTTAATTTTTCCGCGGTTCATTTCGATTGCCTGCAGTGCTTGGGATTTTCAGATTGAAGTGATAAAGTTTTTTTTTTTTTTTTTTTGGAGGTGAATGAAGTTTACAATCTCTCGTATGTTTGGGTGGAAATAAAAGGAGAGGTTTGGTATGTTGTTCAATGTTAATGTTGAAGTGACATTGGGAAAATTGTAAAGTTAGTTAGGTCACGATCGTAAAAAAATATGTTTACTTTGTGAAGTAATTATGAGTAAACGTAATTTTGAATACAATAAAGTAATATTTGGTTTTGGTAATTTATATGTTTGACGCTTATTGCTGGGTGTTATTTAAGAAGAAAAAAACCACTAAGCGTATTTCATTTTTCAAATAAAAGTTTTTGAAATTCAAATTATGTTAAGTATGTGCCTTTGCGTAAACAGCTGATAACGGACAGTTTTATCTTACTTTGCTTTTAAAGCCACTGTATTTTCATAAAGAGATTTATAAAAGCAATTATAAAAACTTTTTTAATTATAAAATACATTAAAAGTTATGTTTGCCTTATTCACATGCTTGATGATGTAACTAAAAAATAATTAATTAAAAGTAAAAATAGATTTTTGTATACATACATTTGTATGAAAAAAATTTTTCATTGCAATATATCTCTTTTTATTTTTGTGATGTTATCCATTTACAGAAAATTGCGTTTTCATCAATAACTAAGCACTGATTATAGTTTAGATCATCAATTTTTTTAATTCTAGAAAATTTTATCCTGTTTCATTGCATTAATAATATTTCAATTATAGCTTCGAAGCAATGTATGTAATTTAAAAAAATGAAAATATCGAAAAATCGCTGTCTAAAAGAACGGAAAATCATATTAAAAACGCATTGTAAGTAATATTTCGCAAAATAGCTACTTTCTAGGTAGTAATGAAACAATTTTTTTTGTTCATATTCTCTATATATATTGGACATAGGGTAATTTTAAGATTTTTTTACTTAATTTTATCTGTAATCTGATCATATATTTAAAAGTCAATATTAAAAAAAGACAACTAACCAAAACGTAAACACAAATTATTCATATTTACTTCGTATATTGTTCTGTTTCGCAGGCGATACAAACGAAAATAATGATTTTTCCGTTTGATTCTTTCTCTCGCATTTCTCGCCATAATAACAAGCCTCTTATTAGCCATTTCCTAACCAAATGAATTGGACAACTTTAATATCTTTTAAATATTCATAAAAAAGCTAATGTGAAATTGTGAAAAGACTTAATCTATCATGAATCGATTTCTACCAGGAATGGTATGTTTCTTTCAAGACTTATTCTCAATATATGATATTTTGAAATTTGCATAGTTTTTCCCAGCATTCACTTGATGGATTTTCATGAAAAAAAAAACAAACAAATTGCGTATTTTTATTCAGGTTTAACAAAAAGATTTGTAAGTATAAAATTTATTTGATTAACTATTTGTTTAATGTAAAAAGCTATACAAATTCAAACATAAAATTGTTGGAAAAAAATTAGTTCTTTTGCATTTAACAAATACTGAATCAAATAAACTTTATATTTACAACTCTTTCTGCCATAGCTAAGCAAAAAAGGAGCCATTTGCTTTTTGTTTCATGAAAATCTATCAACTGGTTGCTAAGAAAAATAAACGATATTTTTTCAAAATACAATCATTCTGGAGGAAATAGTTAGATAGTCTATATCTTAGATAACGTTGTAGAGGATAGGTTATATTAATAGTATCTATTTATTTTTATGATATAATAATATTTTAAATAATTTCTTTTTTTTCAAGTAATTTTGGTCAAAAGGTCACTAGATATAAGATCGCCTTAAGCCTAATGTAAATAAAAATTCGTCAAAGATTATAAAATGCGAAAAATTAGTTTATAATAAACCTCTCCTTAGTAATGGTCATACTTAAAAACCAAAAAATGAACACAAAAAAATACTTAGCTCACATAATATTATTTTTGGCTCCACATTGCAAAACGAAAACAAAGAAAGTAATCTGTATCCAATCCAAATCGTTAAAGTATAAAATTTTCAAAATACAAACATCGACATATATACACGCACACTCACACAGGAATTGTGTAAAAATAATGTGTATTTTGCTTGATTCAATCATTTAATATAAAACTCATTTACACTACACTACTGTACCACTAACCACGCGATCACACACCACCATTCGCACACCTCTCAATCCATCAAAATCACGTTCTCTCGAGAATATCCCAACCCACATGCCAATACTCACTGCCAGCTGAATCCACCGGTAATTCCATCCCTCAGCCGGTCCTTAAGACTCCTTTGCCTTGACGGTCCAAGTCCAAGAGGTCCCGTACCACCACCAGGTTGTCCACCACCAGGGCTCTCAGATCTACTTGGTGATCCTGTGCCAGTACCACTACTACCCGTGAATAGCGCCATTTCCTCTAGCTTTTCAGCTCTACCCACCCTCGCGATCCCTCCCTCCTCTTTACACACGGCAGCTTTCACTTTCTCTCGGTCTCTCGCGGACGTTTCAAGTGTCGCTCGGCGGTCGAGACGACGACGACGCTGCTCTTAGGACGCCGTAGCGACGACGATGACGACGGGGCAGCAAGCCGCCGCTTTTCCCCGGCGCATTCTATACAGCAATTATAGCTGTAACACGGGGGACGGGGGGTGAGGACGAAGTCTTCAGTTTAGAGGCTGGTCCCTTGGCTATAATATATCAGAGGAAAGAGAAAGCTAGAGTTATGTGAGTGGACACACAGCTGTATAGAGCTGATATATAGACACTGGCGAATTGGTCGAGAACGTTGTGAGCGTCGAGGTATTTTTGCGGTTAGGTTGCTAGTTAGTATATATATATATAGAGTGAGTTTTGGCTCGGACAATGTTTATTTACTGCTGTTAATAAATATGTTAGAAGAGCCAAGCGGGCAAAATTTACGCCCCATTAATGTGGCGAGCTTTCGTGGGAAAGAATACACTGCTGGTGTGCGCTCACTCTTTTGTTTTGCGTATCAGCCCAAAATGATGTATAGGTGCGGTAAAAATTATGTTAATTTGAGAATAAGAAAATTGTGGTAACAACACACATACACTATAGAATATAAGTTTTTTCGAAATAAAGTAACGAGGTTTTGTACAAATCTTTTATAGGAAAATTTTTGGTTAACCGTTAAATTATTGCATTCTAATTTTGATTTGGTATTTATTCATTTGTTTATCCTGTACAATGGACAATGATATACGTTAAGCAAAACATATAACGGATTAAAACATTAACGTCTGTAATTTATGGCTTGGTTTAGCGAGTATTATTCTTGTCTGTCTGAGTCGTAGAAAGTCTTACGTAACGGTAAAAGAACTTCTCCAACTAAAGTTCAAACGCTCGGCAAATAACACCCACTAATCCAAACGTTGGTTTTTTCGATACTCTTTAACAATACTTAAAAATTAATGCTCGTATTAGAGTAATAATATATTCGATTTTTCTTTTTTTTTCCTTCAAATTTTCGATTCTAGACGATTCCACGATTAATATTTCTTTCTTCTCTCTATTTCTAAATAACACTCAACAATAAATATTGTCTCTCCAAATAAACACAAAAACCCAACCACACACGAATTCTCGTCCCACTTTTCAAACCACGGAACTCACTTTTTCCTCTCCACTCTTCTATACACCTTTCCTACCTAACTCAACCACCAAACACTTCTCTAACCCAACCCTACTCTTCTCTCTCACCTCAAAACTCAAAACCCCCCTAAAACTCTCTCTTTCTCTCTCACTCTCACCGCATGGAGAAACTCTATACATACAACACGCGCGCGTACGAGTGAAAGCGTCCGACCGAACCACGTCAAACTTACTATTTCCTCTTCTCGGCCGCCGCCGCCGCCGCCACAAGCGCCGTAGACTTGCAGCACCCGCGCGAGTGCTTTTGACTCGTTGCCAATCGCACGTGGCCGTAAAAAACAGCCTGCACGAGCGCCACTCATGGGACACTGGGATATAGGTATATATGCTACGCTCGGCCGATGACACGCAGTCTAGTTTGATTCTCGTCTCTCCGATCGCTACGTGAGCTTGCAAAGTTTGCCACTACGTTTTTTTTTCTACCAGTCGCTAGGAAGAGAAGATGAGAAAGGTTTTCTTTTGTTTGTTTTATATATATATATGGTAGCGGTCAGTGATGTATATAAGGGTGTTCTTTCAAATGCACGTATGACGCAGGTAGAGTAAAATAGGAAAGAACAATTTTAGAAAGGCGGCGCCTATGCTACTACACTCGAACACTTGCGTCAATAATAATTAACGAACGAACGGACGAAGAAACCGTAGCTAATTAAGCGATGAGCAATTATCATCATCATCATCTCTTTCTATCCTCTGTAATCCCAGATATTTAGAACACAGAGAGCGCATCGCACTATGAATAAATCTAGGCGCGCTCGTTCTATACTTCGTTTATTTTATGCACACACATACATACATACATACATACACACATATACTGAGCAGCCAGAATTAAAATAAATATACCGACGCGCGCGCGCGGTGTATACACGTATTCTATAACCGATTGTTTACTGGCTCATTGAACTGATCGCCGCCAAGGCCTCTTTATAAATAAATATAACGATACTTTTTCTAGATTATTGTATATAGCCGTCGCGCCACCGAGCTTTCGGCTTTAAACAGCTCTTCTGGTTTACGTGCGCAGGCATCACTTGCTATTTTTTTTTTTTTTAAACTTTGTTACCTTATATTCTAAACCGCGCCTTATCGGAACGCGGCATTGTTTAAAAATACCCCGCCGACGGCGGCGCGTCCCGCGCCTCGTGGTTTTCTCACTTTTGCTTATTGAAAAATTGATTTTATATACATCGCCGTTGTCGACAGTATATGTATATTTATAGCAGCGCTGTGTGGGGCGGTGTCGGAGGATACAGTGCAAAAAAAAAAGAGAATTATCGGAAATAGTTGGACGCGCATATATATATACGTAATGTGGTGACAGCACGTGGTTTACTTTTTTTTCTATACACAGTGTTTATAACGTTTGTAAACAATCGACGCAAGTTGTGTTATAAGCACGCTCGTTAACCGCGCAAACGGCGCGATTTACAACCGCATATCACGGAAATAATCCAAACCAAAGCTTCCGTTACACGCAGCTATCACTGTATACAGCGAATAATAAAACGGATTCTCTCGCTCTCTCTTGTCGCGTGCCTTTGAGATGAGATTGAAAAGATCTGCTCGTAAACGGACTACTACACATATATATACACACACACACACACGTCTATATACGCGTCCCAACACGCACGTACAGAAGCTAGAAACGTCGTGAGCCGGATCAAGCGCGTGTGGATACAAAGCGGATTTGCCACACACTGTCCAGTGTGTATATAAAATACACGGCGAGTAGACCGTGTATATATATATAGTATTCTTTACGAGCCAACGTCGTCGTCGTAGTCGTCCCTTTCTTTCTCGGGAAGGTTAATTGCGGCCGATCGGATTAATCGCGGAAATGGGGTTTGGATTGGGACAGCGTATAGAGACGAGAGGTACGGCTAAAGGGTGGGTCGGGTTTATAATGATGATGGAATGGAAAAAGTTATAGGGAAGGAAGGAGGAGAAGGAGAAGCTGAGGGTTTACATTGTAATGGCCTGGTGCTGGTTTAACTTTTCCAATCTTTGAGGGGTAATTAAGAGGGACGAAGTAAAAGTTCGCGACGGTGTAACTATGTATATTGAGGATCCCTGTGTTTGGTTTTTATATTATGTATAGATACGAGCGGTACATGTAATATCTGGGTATCATTATAGAAGTTTTTTTTTTTTTTTAAAGAAGCGCGAGTTATTTCTGTTTCTGACCGATGTATACGTAATGAGTTTTTATAGATATACTTGGAATATAAAAAAAAATTATTATGTTTTATAGTAAACATTTTTATGTTACATAGTAAAAATTATTAAACACAGAAATTTTTACTATACTAGTCATCTGTAAGCGCGCTTCGCGCGTCACTTTTGTTTTTGTAACCCAGCAACCCATTACTGCCACCAATTAAATCACGAATAAAATGATTTCACAACAAATCCATCATTTTTTTTTGTAATAATAGAAGAAAACATAATAATTCTTTTGATATCGCAAGTACTTCACACGACGTTACTATGTATTGTAGTAATTTCCATTATATCATTTTTCTCGGTATATGTAACTCTTGTACGCGAACGCGTTGTAATATAACGCTGTAATTAACGCGTTGTAAATCACACGAATTTACGCAGATGTTAACGAAACGTTACATTGCACGCGACAATGAGACGCGCATGTACACTTACATTGGTTTTCACCTCGACGACGAGATTTATATCTGCCCCTTTTAATTCAATACTCAACTCTCTCCTCACATCGAATCCGCCATCATCAAGAAAAAAGAACCATTAACGTTGATATAAACCTACATTCACACTTTAACCTACACGTCCTTTGAAATCTATACACACCCTTTGCCTCTTATATATATATATGCAAACCACGATAATCCGCATTTAATTCTCACCCGGGCACACGCACGCTGATGATGATAATGGAACAGCGAGTTTTGCGATTACGTAGATATATAAGCCTCGTCGGTTGTCGCTGTTACCGAGATCGATCGATCGATCGAATAGTAGGTCAAGTGCGCGCCGATTAATTAGCCGCATTCTCGCGCGCGAGCATTCGATTGTGGTTGTCGTCGTCGTCGTCGTCGTAGCTCGCTTTTGCAGCACGCGTTCGCATATATACATATATACGCAGCGAGCGTGTGTATAGGTAACGAGTAATGATTCGAGAGACGTTTTTGCATTTGAATGACGAGGAGAGAGGGGGGGGGGGAGGTCGTTAGAGAATGAATTGTACACAAGGGTGTGTGTGTGTATATATGTATGAGAGTTTCGTGTGCGGTTTCGAATTTAATTGGGATTTAGTTTATTGGATTGTGTCAAAGCTGGTTATTTTTGTCTCGAATACACATACGCGTGCTTTTGGAATCTCCACCCCTCGGTTTATTGAGGTTTATCGATTTTGTATTTTTAACCAGAGAAGTTTAAAAGAAGAGCCATCGTTGATCCGTATAATACACATACATGTATACGTATACTCTCTCTCTCTCTCTCGTGACTCTATATTATTTTTAAAAACGCAACGTTCATTTGAATACCCCGATGACATCCGTCGCTATACCTGGTACATAGGATCAGCATAAACTTAAAATTCATCGTAGCTCGTCGCGTCGTAGGTGTCAAAACCTTTCTTTCTCTAGCTCTCATCGTATACCACACGAATCTATAAAAAAAATTGCCGCGTCTATATACGAATCGTAAAAATTATTCTTCCCTTTTGAGACCACATCACCAACGTGTGGGCGCGATTTGCATCAACCTCGATTTCTGCAAAGAACAAAAATAAAAGAGTGTCTTTCTCTTCGCTTCTACCTGCATATAATATCCGAAATATGAATAATATAGCAACGGTAGAAATGTAAAAGAACGATCATTTTGTTTATCATCACACCCATCACACGATCGTTACCTAAATAACGATAACAACAACAATAATAACGATCGAATACGGACGCACCAACGGGCTCACAATCCTCTTTTCCGTTTTTACGTAAGTCAATATACTTGCATCGTCGTCGTCGCCGTCACCCTGTGAGCTTACATCACACGGAATTAGCGATAAATCTCGCGGTTATCCCACCCCTCGAGTTTCGCAAGAATAATTTAGCAGCCCAGCTTTTTCGCGCGTTGTGTAAGTCGCGATGCGCCGAGAGGATTTACTTTGTTCCAAACAACGAGTATTTATGTGTGTATGCATTTGTCGGTGACATGATAACAAAGGATGAATGGAATGCGATAAGGATGGTTTAGCAGTGTAGAATAAGGTGTAAGAATGTGTATATAACACAGTTAGGTGAGATGGCACGAGATTGACGATGCGAATGGTCGCTAAGACTATGGGGTTCGAGTGTATAAGACACCGTCGTTCTTTAACTTCTGTATCAGAGTATTTGTGCACTTATGAAATTTTTTAAATCATTATATACTAAAATGATATAAAAATCAAATATTTTCAATCTCATATTTTAAATAGACCACCCAAAAAAGGAAGAAAGGAAAGAAACCCAGCAGGCTAATAATCCAACCCACCGTATATAGGCAGCGCGAAGAAGAAATTTTCCACTCGACCGACGCATCTTCCATTCCCGCCATATATCAGTGCCTGCTGACAACACCCCCGCTGTGTCCTCCAGCAACACACAATTTCAATATTTAAACTAGCCTGCCTGCCTGTGCCTCCAAGCCATTCCTCACGCATATACGTCGCGACGTGCAAGTCTCAACCCCTCTCCAACCATATCGTTGCCACTTCGATATATATATATATATACACACATACACACGACGACACGCAATATATATGCAACATAACCTCTCCCTCTCTCTCTCTGCTCGCGTGTAAAACAAACGGCCTCTCTCACTTCGTCTAATCCTGACCCAGTATTGACCCACTCTCTCTCTCTCTCTCTCTGTCCTACCCTTCCATAAATTTTCGCACTCTAAATCCCTCCCTCATCCTCTCAAAAAAAAAAAAGAAAGAAAAAGAAGAACGAAACAAAGCACCGTGACGACGACGACGACAAGAAGGAGAGACGACGCGCTACTTTACACGGCGTGCATTAATCATCGGCCTAGTGCAGAACGCGCGGCAAGGTCAAGTACACGCGCAACAACACACTGCATCGTTCTATGTACGTGTATATGTTCACTTCGTTCAGTCCGCGTGGGAATTCGACGAAAAAGGGACACCACACACGAGGGAGAATGCCAGAACCATCGATCTCTCACGATGCGCCGTATCAGTTTGGTTCCATCGCGGGAGAGAGAAGGTAAAGCGGCTGTTGTAGGCCGTTTTTGGAGCGCATTGTATGTATGTGTGTATGTGCAACTCGTCGTCGTACGGTCGGATTGTCTATATAGATGTAGATGAAGAGGTGTGGTGGTTGCGTTGGTGGTGAAAAAAAGGGTACTGATGTGTATGTATGTATTAGTAGCCCTGGTAATTAGGCTTTTTTGCAGGCATGAGTTTTAACGTGATAAAGGAAAAAGGGTCGGGAAAAGGTTTTGGTAATGAAAAGATAAGTGTTTCGAAAATTAATGAATAAGTTTGGATTTTTGCTATTATGTAAAATTCTTTTTTTTTTATAATTATGCGAAGAAAAAAATTTTTATATTAAAAATATAGGACAGAATCGTTTTTTAACCCGTATAATTTTTATCCGTATAATAAGTAATACTTTAATATAAAAATTGATATAATTTTTCTCAACTCAAATTCATTTACCTATTTTCAATAATATTAAAATCCGCCATTCTTCCCACCAAAAATCAGTGAATTCTTTACACGACCGATCGAGTCACCCTTCATCAACTCGTTCTTCTCTCTCACCGATAATTCAAATAAAACTCCAAGGATCAGACACCGCATCCTTACTACCTCAGATTCCTCCCTCTCCCTCCCCCCAAAAAAAATACCTTTCTCCTCTATCTTTCTCATCCTCCTTCGCATCGTCAGCGAATTTTCCCTTCAGCAAACGAGCATCGAGTCCTCGCGGAGGCTCGAATTGAAAATTGGCAGGGTCGCGCGAGAGCTCGCGGATCGTGGCGGGGTTGATCGAATTACCCTCGCGACGATCGTCTTTTTTTCTACCGTAACCACCATCGCGATAAGAGAAAGAGAGAGAGAGAGAGAGTAAACCGGGTCGGAGGTCGGCAAGGACGTGTATGTATGTGTGTGTGCAGTTTGTACGTGGCTGGTTTATTTGTATTACGTGGGAGGCTGATAAGACATGTTTGTATGTGTGTCGGGCTGTGGTGACGTAGGCGTTTTTCATGGAAGTCGTCGTTCTTTTTTTTTGTTAGAACGGTTAGGTCGGTGTGGAAAATATATAGAAAGAGAGAACAAGCGGAAGAGAAAATAGAGAATATTTAATTTACAAAAATTCTATAAACAATTTTGGTATAAAATAGATAAACGAATACGCGAATAAAAAAAAAAGTGACGACGATTGGTTGTATTACCTTCCTGGTAATGTACGAGAAGAGACCGTGTCGTAGTCGATCAAATAACAACGCAATGAGATAGAGGCTAAGGTCGCAAATAGTATCAGTAGAAATAGCCGACTATGGTAAGACCATAGCTCTCTCTCTCTTCCTCTCTCTCCTACTGTGTAACACGAGAGCTGCACACCCATATCCTCGCGTTTTTTTTACGCTACCAAAGTGACTTTCTCGCGTCATTTACACAGCCGTCGGATCGAAACAAAATACAATTCGTTTCCTTCGCTTTCAATTTCGAAATAAATTTCTTCTCCTTCTCTCTCCCAAAAACGTACGAAAAGGCGTTCCGTAATGAAAGAAGAAGAAGACCCAACAAAAAAAAATGCGAAAATAAACGTCGCCGAATAAGCCTCCAGGCGACAAAGACAATAACCGTCTTCACCCCCTGCGTGTTTCTCTCTCTCTCTCTCTCTCTATATATATATGTATGCGCAGTCACGTCCCAATTTTGTCGTCTCTGTGCAAACACAATTCTCTCTCTCTCTCTCTCACACAACGTATAAGAAAAAAAGTACCCCCGTCGAAATAAATTCGCAAACGTAAAGCACACCTCTAGCTGCTACTGCTACTGCAGGTACTGCGCATACGCTACCGGATATAACGAGGACCGACCGCATCAACCGCGTCTTCAAGATCGACCCCGAAGCGTCGCTACTGCTGCTGCTGCTACCTCTATGCTTCCTCCCCAAAGAGCTAATATTTGCCTCATCAATCAAGTGCTCCCCTACTCTAATACCACAACCCGCGTTTCTTCTCTCGTTCTATATATGCGAATGTATACTTACACACACGTACGTGAGTTCCATTTTCAGCGCGCTTTTCCCGCATGTCGAAACGTTTTGATAACAATTTTGCTCCCTAACACGGGCGCGCGTGCGCTTTTTTTGTTGTCTCTAGAGAGAGAGAGAGAGAGAGAGGGAGGGACGGAGGGAATTTTATTCTTATTCATTTTTCTTCGTGGGGAGGGGTCGCTTTTTGAGAGACCGCGTTAGGCGGTTTTTTATATGGCTGAGGAGAGGTAAAATGCGTATTTCGGGAGTAGAGTGGGATTGATCGGAAAAACAATTTGGCGAAATGATTTCTCTTTTTTTTCGGTATAAATGGGTCGCTTTAGTTTCTTTTATTTTTCCGTTCCTAATTTTACGACGTTATTTATATGGGGACCATCAGTAAAATGGTTATTATACTAATGTAAAACCTATATACAATACGTTATAGGTACAATTCATAACGTAAATTTCTCGTTGTTGTTGGTTTTTAATATACATATTCTTTATTTATAATTATTTTCTAAACCGAGCGATAATACGTCAAAACACACACAGAATTTTACGCACTAAACGTTGCACGCGTATAAGCACACGGCTCTCGAAATATGCAGGAACAAACTCGCGCAGTGCGCAGCAGCTATATGCTCTGTTCAGCCTCCGGCGTGTGCGAAATATCGTATATACCCATTCCCTCTTTCTCTCTCTCTCTCTCATTCCTCTGTTTACCCACGGCAAATACACTCCTCCAATTAAAATGCTAATCGCGACACGCAAAACGCTTTACACCCTACAGACCTCCTCACTCGCTCACTCTCTCTCTCATTCACTCTTTAAAACGCAAAAATACCGCACGCTTCGTTGAATTAACCCCGTTCTTTTACACGTATACGCGTATATACACTCTGCAGCCACGTGTACCGAGACACTCGAGATAAGACGCGTAATACGCGTGAGTGTGGAAACGAGAGAACGAATTTATGCAAGCATGGGAGTATACGTGCGGAAACCCGATTTGCCGATAAAATCCCGATAGAAATTCGCCCGCGACACAGAGAGAGAGGTAGTATGTAATCACGAGTGTGCACGAGCATGGAGAAGAAGAGTAGATTATTGGGTCGCAGGGTTCTTTTCAATCGCACCTGCGAAGCATTGTTGTACATTCCTCGGTATAGGTTATTGGGTTGGAGAGGGACGAGAAGTATCGAAGATTTTTCGTTTTTAGCTTCATTAATTTTTACGGAATATAATTTCAAAGGCGACGGAGGTAACCGTCTAAGACAAATAAAGCTACAAGCGCCTCTTCGTTCTGCTTTATTAACCGCTAACTAAGAAATATATATATACTAAGAGTATATTACTACACTATCGTCTCATTTTCACCGGTATACCACCTCTACTTCCTAAATCACCAGCTCGCGTACCTCACACGGTTAACCCCTATACTCACAGGTATACACATATATATATATATACACGGAGACTATTCCAAACTCAGCCAAAATCCACTTAACTCTCAACCTTCCCCTCCTCCTCCCCTTCTCTAACACGCCATTAAAAACGTCTCTCTATCGCCTTCTCTCCGCAACAACAACAACAACAACAACAAGAACAACAAGTACAGTAGCTTCGCTATAGGAACCTGAAAAGCCGGTTCTCAGCATCGCGCGCGCGCGAGCGCTTAAGGTTAAAATCACAATCAAAGTTTACCATAGCACCGATAAACAAAATAATTCTTAACTCACAGTGCAAACAGACAACTTGAAATCACGGACGACGACGACGACGACGGCTGCTGTTAAAAATCAAGCCTACAATTGGGAACTCTCAGTGGTGGTGGTGGTGGTGGTGCTCCGAAAATTCAACCGGGCGAAAGTGGAGCGAACATTTTCATTCTAATTAAACCAACTTTCGCTCTCGTTCGCGTGACGGGAATGAATCCGCGCGTGTGCCGCGCGCGCCACAACCCTGTGTTTGTTTGTGTCCCTCTCTGTTGCGAGAGTGCACACACGTGTACATATATATATATATACAGTATATATACATATAGATTCGCAGTCTGAGAAAAATTCAAAGTTTCCGCGCCACACCCTGCGGCCTTTTAAAAAGAAAACGTAAAAAGTTTTTCTCTTTCTCTAAGTTACACTGATGAGATCGATTCTTTGTTTTTTTTTAATGTTGTATTATATTACGTTTTCAAAAGTGATGTAGGCTAAATTTTCTTTTTCTTTTTCCGAGGTCTCAGTAAATTATTCCCGATCGCGTGTATGTATATGTATACATAGATGTAGAGGGGCCTAGCGTCACACAGCAGCGCAAGAGACACTAGAGAAACTTTCTCCTCCGCGTGGTGGCAATTGTAATTGAGCTTTAACTACCTTGATAAAGTCAACCAGCGAGGCTCCAGCACCGTCGCGCGTCGTATGCTATGAATATTTATTGGCCGGAAAGGAGAGAGAAAGAGGGAGAGACAGAGAGAGAGAGAGAAAAAAAATGCTCGAGTATTTAGCCGGGCGTATACGGGCGCGCGTGGAATTGCCGAAAGAACCTTGGCCTAATGTCGGCCGTTCGGAAAAAATGTATGTCTCTCTCTCTCTCTGTACGCTCTTGAAAACTCCGCGGGAGAGTCTAAAAAGTTCTTCTCATTTTCGCGGGAAATCCCAATCATCATACTCTGTTCCTTCTTTATTTATATACTTTTTTTTTTGTTTTTTTTTTTTGTTCAAATATCCTATAGCGTATCCTTCCACACCTTACCTACCAGAAATATAATTTATCAAATATATAATACATCCTCGCACAGACGAGAAACTATACCGTCCCAATTTCCTCCTCTCCTTCCTATATACCCTCATCCATACACATCCCTTTGCAGATGTACTACTCACTCGTTTCCTCCGCGTGCAAAAAAAAAAAATCCACCACTCCTCCCGAAAAAAAAGTCGTACACCCCCACCTTCTCCTCCAGCTCTCGAAAGACACTACACGCGGTGTATATCGAAAGAAAAAAAGCGGGGAGAGGGCGACCTTGACGTCAGCGACCCCGCAGGAACTGCTACTGCTGTGTCTCCGGCTTGCGCGCGCGCGCTTTGTCCCACCGCCGACAGCGCCACCTCCCCTCGGCAACAGTATACCACCCACACACGCATATATATATACATACACACATACATACATATATGTATATACATATATATATATACGACGAGGAGAGGATTGTTTCGCGAAGTAGGCCGCGCGCGTCGCGTTCGCCACAATCAAATTCCCGACGCCCAGCGAATCGCTAGCCGATATCTTGTGTGTCTGTCGTCGTCGCCCTCTGTGTGTTTGTGTGTTATATATGTGTGAAAGAGCGAACGTCTTTTCCTTGCTGCTGCTACTCTCCTATACTAGTAGAGAGAAAGAGACAGTTCAAGGTTGACGTGCCGCGATTGTTGCGAGAGAGGATGAGGATGGTGAGGATGGCAGACAGTGACAATTTCATTAGGAGAGGAAGAGAGAGAGAGAGAAGGTGCCGAGTGTCTTTTTGTATGTAAGGTATAGCGAGATGGAGAGGGATTGATCGAATGGGAATCGATGGGAGCTATGCGGTCGCTTGCGGAGAGATGTGTGTGTGATAGATGCGAGCGAGTGACACGAAGGTTGCGAGGATTTAGGGGGTTTGTGGGAATGGTTTCCGGGTTGGAGTCGATTGATGAACTTTTTCTTTTTTTTAGGAGGAAGGTGGTAGAAGTATGTTGTAAAAGTTTTATTGGTAGAAGGATGGATATAAGTTTTGCTTGGGGTATAAGGGATGTGTTGGTTAGGTAGGAGTAGTAAGAATGTTCGGGAAAATAAATTATTTAGTTCTATTGGTTACGTACAGTTGGTCAATGATTAGAATGCAAATTTCATTTTATATACGTAAGCGATAATATTGGAGGAGAGAGGAAAAGTTTAATGTTTCTTGTATGTTAAAGTAAGATTGGCATTACATTTCGATACATTAAAACAACTTGAAAACAACTGTGATTTCTACTTTTTTCTGACAAGAAGTTTTTTTTCGTTCGACAAGAACTGTTTGAGAAGATACTTCTTTATATAAAGGAAATGCTCCTTATTTTAATGAAATTTTAACATTTCAAATTCATATTTTTAACATAATATTAGTTCTATTACAAACAAAAGTTATTTTTCACTTATTTCGAATATCAAAAGAGTTAAAAATTAAGTATTTTTGTCTCTGTCTATGGAATAAAATGTTTTCAGTTTTATAAATACTGAAATGAATTTCTTACTATACACTGAACGAATATTTGCTACAATTTAGTAGAGTTTTTAATTAATTTCCACGAGCAAGTGACATTTCATTTATTCATTTTTCAAGAGCTGATTTTTGATCTACTTAAAATGTATATAAAAAAAAATTCATTTACCTTAATCAACTATATGCGTGTATGAACCAAAGGAAATGTCGATTAAATCAAGTAAAATAACTACATACATACATACACACACACACGCGCACAAACGACGAAAAGTTTCAACACGCGATTTGACTTTATAACATATGTATAATACGTATAAAACGAACCACTCATTTTACGATTAAAGCTTCAAAACGATAATTCTCTCGAATAAGCTAAAAAGCAGTACTCTTCACATACCGCTTATAAAAATTATCCTGTACCCGCGTTTGCCATCCAATAAAATTACAAGCATCATCATCATCATTATCATTATCATCATCGGATCGCCAACGATAGATATCCGCCTAATACTACACACGTGCCTCGCAACACACACATGTTTTGCGTCACACATTCGAACTATACAACACAGCGCGCTAGAGTTTATAGTAAATTTCGTTCATCATTTTATTAGCTCTGTTAGAGGAGCGAACGCGGATCCGAAAATAAAAGAAGTTATAGCGGCTTTAAAGTTGCACTCTTATGTCTCCGCCTGACGTCATACAAATTCAATTTCAGAAATACTTATACACGCTATACGTCATGTGCCTATAATGTGGCCATGCCACATAACAGAGAACCTCTGCCCGTAATCGTCCCAACCGACTGTTTCGTA
>JAWWEQ010012832.1:0-15000 GCA_035583055.1 Torymus tubicola | reverse complement strand
ATGATGACTCGTGATGTGCCTTCGTTATATACATCAGAGTAAAAGTGTACTTATATATATATAGAGATGGACGACGGATGGTCGATTCGTATGAATTTCTAATAATAGATTTCCTTTCGCGAGGGCTAGTTGTG
This sequence comes from Torymus tubicola, assembly GCA_035583055.1. Lineage (NCBI taxonomy): Eukaryota > Metazoa > Arthropoda > Insecta > Hymenoptera > Torymidae > Torymus > Torymus tubicola. Next base: position 14,866 of record JAWWEQ010012832.1, on the reverse strand, counting down.
CCAGAGGTTATTTGTATTTATGAAGATGAATATGGAGGCAGCACGATTCGGAATGGGGAAAGAAGAGTATAGCTTATACTGTGATTTACTTCGGTTAATAAAGGTGCATGGTTAACGAGGTTTTGTACATTCAGAGCTGTTTCGCAATGATATAAGCATGGCGATTTTTTTTATAGAGCTATACAGTCGTGTAGAATGTTTTAATGGTATATTCGTTAATTTATTGTTATTAGAATTCCTGTAAATATATATATTTTTAAAGACTTTTTCTCTGTATAAGGTATACAAAATAAAGGATTTTATATTCCGATTAAAAAATTTATATCATATATATGCAGAATAATTAACGATTCTATGCCACGTCGTTTGTAAGCGACTATAATCAGATCATGTTACTAGTCATCACAATCGTTCGATAAGTTATCTGTATGTATCTACACGTGTCCAACAATCAAAACAATATTCTAAACAAAAATCGATATCTCTCTCTCTCTCTCTCAAATAACCTAGAACACAATAAACCATATCTGTATACATCGTCTGATAATAAATAGCCGTGTGTCCTCGAAAGAACAACAAATATAAAAAGAAACCGTTATTTAATGTATACCTATAGAGTATATAGTATAGAAGAACCACAACGCGCGCACGCGTGAAAGAGGCCCTTGAGTAGTTATGAATTTGCATAAATCCGAGGCGACCCCCCGCTCCCCCTCTCTCTCGAAAGACATTTGTCACGAAACGCGGACCTGGGTGGGAGAACGAGGATCGAGAGAATATAATGCTTTTTAAATAATCCTCGTCGCAGAGAAAAAGAGAGAGAGATGAGTTATATACGCGATTACAATGGTAAATAGCAGCAAGAGAAATAACAACGCGCAATAATATGCAAATTATATATACACCCATAGGGTGAGCACGTTACGACGTCAAATTCGATTACGGTACTATAGTATACAGTTAAGAAAATAAAGAAATAACCTGCACGCCTTTAATTACATTTTACTATTAATCCGAGCCTATAAGCCGGAAAAAAGGAAACACGGATACAAGGGGGAAAACTGTGTGGGCACGCAAGTAATCCGTGTGTGTATTTATATATATATGAGAAAGTTGCTATAAAAAAAAAATCACGCACGCACAGCAGCAGCAGCAGCAACCCTCCCTTTTCTTCTTCTTACGTCAGAGAGGTTCAGCAAAGGCGGTACGGTATAGCCTAATTCATATCTAAAACATGCCTCGAATACGCCAATAAAAAGGATACGACTACTACTGCGCTACTACTACCACCACCACCTGGAGCCCAATTAACGCCACCTTCGCCAAGCGTTGGCGGAAAACAACACCCCCCTATAAGGCAGCCGTGCGTTATATCCCACGGTTCCTTCCTTCGTCCCTCCTCTGTTTCCTATATATCGAACAAAAGAAAATACCCGAATCGCCCACACACGTATATATATATATATATATATATATAGCAAAGGAAAATAATTCATTCTTCTTCGTGTGTGTATATATATATCGACTGTAGCGAAACATATACACATAGATATCGCGTAAGGTTAGGATAATTTATATATATACGTAAGGATATCGGAGTTTTCCGACTGCTGTCCCTGCGTAATCATCTATCGATCTGTTATACAGAGATACACATATATATATATACATACACACGTACACAGAGATAACGTATATACGCTTTTGCATACATCATAGGGTTAGAGGAAAGTGGGCCGCGTTAATGAATTTCCTTATCAAATCGCTACGACGACGACGGCGGCGACGGCGGCGGCCTCCCACCTATTATTATCATCCGTTCTATACCACCCGATTCGATCGATCGATCGATATGAATGCGCGTGTAACAAACGCGTATATGTTGGTATGTTACGTGAATGTGTTACTCTTATCCGTATGCGTATATGTATATATATATATATGTGTACAGTGCTATAGAGTGAGAGAGAGAAATAATTGCTTGTCACAGCTCACGCGCGCACGTTGTCGCGATATGACGTTTTTAGCATCGATGATGGATTTTGACTGCCGCTTCGGCGTCCATATATATACACGCATATGTATATACACAGTATGTGTGACAGCAACTAGGTCGCGGCAATGATAAGCGTCGAGAGAGAGAGAGAGAATGTGTGTGTGTAGGCGAGAGAACGCGTTGTAAGATTAAATCAGTTTAGTTTAGTTTGATTGAATCGTTAATAAACGAGCTATAGAGTTAGCACGCTTACGCGTGTGTATGTGTGTGCGTGTGTAATTAAACGGTTTGTTATTGGGATTATGGGATAATGTACACAAGTGAGAGAGAAAGAGAGGAGGGTTGAATTAACGCTGGTCAGAGATTTGCGCGCGAGGAGTGGACATTTATATTTCCGACCGGGAAACGAGGGAGAGAAAACGCGCACACGTGGACCTATACTTTGACAGCCAGGTTATTGTTGCGGGTATAAATAATGCCTCGAGTGTGTGAGCATATGGATACGTCGTATAATTAACAGGCGCGTTCGCTGGAACTCTCTTTCTCTCGCGGTAGACGTATACGTATATATGACGAAAATTTGCGTCGTAGTGAGATTTAACTAATTTTTTAAGCTAATTGGTCGTTGGTAAAGATAATTGATTGGATTTAGTTACGCGAACAATATAAAACTTACGTATACGAGATCTATATTACCAAAATGTTGATTGATCTCTCCAAAAAAAAGTAAATTCTAACCTCCCAAATCCATATATTCCCCTCCCAAGACTTAAAATTACGCTTTCAAACCATATATATATATACTTTTCCTTTCAGCGTCGTCGGTGGCAGCAGCGGCACCATTCTAAAAAGAAATTTTGGGAAAAGTGATCTGACATTGAGTGGCGAACAAAAAGAAAGCTTATACTCTATCCTATATATACTCGTGCTCGGAACGACATCAACACTGAAAGAAGCGCTCAAATTTAAACAGGAAAATCCCCCCCCCCCAAATGAAATACAATACAGCCCTTGCTCCTCAGAAGAAGAAAAAAAAATGAAACACAGTTCGATATTCATATCGGCTTTTACCCTTCGCCCAAAGAATGGATTTATCATGTTTAGAAAACTAAGCCGCGACGGTGCTGCCATATATACGCCAGCATATCCAAACGACGTCCCTTTGCGAAATTTCAATATGAAAAGCCTCACATATGATATATATATATATATATATATATATATGGAAAAGAGGATGTATCACGCGTAGAAACCGGCAATTTTCCATCCTAACGCGTTCCCACACACACACACACACACACACACACACACACACACACACACACGTGAGACCTAATACGGTCCTCTGTATTCGAGCCCCGGAGCAAATAACCCCATCGGCCCCACGGTATATATGTGCTAGCGGCGTTAGCCCGTGTCTTCGGCCCTGGATAATTCCCGGAGATGTGTAAATAAGCCCAGGCTCTCGCTCCGGTGATAAACGATTTCCACTCCCACGCGTAACGTACCACACACATACACACATACATACATATATATACATATACATATATACACATACGTGGTAGGGGAGTAAGAGAGAATGTGTGTATATATATAGGGACAAACCTAGCAGAGAGCGACTCTGGAGAAATTAGCGCACGGTAGCTGCTACCGGCAAGGATAATCAATGCGTCCTTCCATCAGGAGATGGTAGAGGAAGAAGAGAGGAGTATTGAGATCGATTTTCTGCAGGATCAGTAGATATAGAGAAGAGGGAAGAAGAGATGAAAGGATGGCTTGATTTTCGTCGGCAGCAGCAGCAGCAGGTTGCTTTTGTTGTGAGAGCTGATTTAATTAAGAAGCGATATTTCGAGTGAGAGAAAGTTAGGGCGAAGGGAATGTTTGGCTTGTAAATTGCCAGAGACACGGAAAGTTTCGTTCTGATGTGTGTTTGTGTATATATGTCGAATAGATTTATATGTTAGTAGGGTATAAAATTTGGTAAAATTGTTGATTAATGGGAGGATGATGGGAAAAAAAGGTGCGAGGTGAAAAAGATCTTTTATTGTACTGAAGTATACGAGGGTAACCTAAATATATATATATGTGTGTGTAAGTATAGGTATCGTGATGAGCAACCACGAGTGGATAGATGCCGAGTATAGTCAGACATGCGACTTGGTAAACCCTTACCACACCTGATTAGCAGCCACATCATCATCTTTTGTTTCCTCTATATACTGTATAAAAATCGATTGCCTCCTAAATAGAACCATTACGCGACCACAATTCTTAAAATACACACACACACATATACAGTTTATTGACCTTTGTATCATCAAATCACCTAACACCCACGTCACACCCAAAAAAAAGACGTCATCGTTGCGTCCTCCCCCACATTCTCCTAATCTCTCATCCTTCTCCACCTACACATTCTTTTCCTCCCCTCGTCTCCTCTTTAACAATTACATAATCGTCGAAAAGATGACAAATGAAACATAACGCTATATCCTATATATATACTCTTCTTCTCTCCCCCCATCAACGCTTCTATTGTTATCCATAGAACAGGAAGATTTTCGGAGCTTGTCCCACACGTACCAGCGCAAGCAAAAATATGTCCGATCATCATCGATCATCACACACACACACACATACACCCACGTCACGTTACAACAGCAGCAGCAACAGCAGCACGTGCTAAATTAATCATCGACGTTCGAAAGCTTCTCGTAGCTCTAGTCGGCCGGTTTAATGGCTGCCATTAATTGCGGTGATTTGACAAAACACGCATTAGCCGAATTCGCGGTAACAGCTGGCCGGTATATAGTATATACCTCGCCCACACGGGAACGATGATTTAACGGAGGTGGGGAGCTCCTCGTCATTGTATACAACAACGGATTATTGTTGGTATATAGGAGGAGGGAGAAAAAAAGAAGAAGGTTAGGTTTAGGAACCGTTCTTTTATATATATATGTCGATTTTGTAAAGGTTACACTTTAGTGAGGGATAGAATATGGGCTGCTTTTGATGCGTTCATCGCCGTCGTTCTTCTGTATGGCGTGTGCGGTGAGGTGAAGTTTGTTTATATACGGTATGTATAGATATACGTATACGAAAGCACACGGAGGTAACATTGCGCGCGCGCATGCATTTATAAGCGCCGCGGTCATTTGTCCTTGTCAGACGTACGTTAGATATCGTTAATTTAATTATCTTGTTTCCTTAAACAAACAGTTTTGATAAGCAAAGAGAAGGAGAGAAGATAATACTTTTATCTTAAAAATGCACTCCCCATTTGGATCTTTTAATTGCGTAAGCTTTATCATCGTAATCTTGATTCTCTCTCTCTTTTTTTTTCTCGTGTAAACCTTCGCTACTTTTTCATAAGCGTTCCCGTTATGTCAATCTGGTTAATTGTCCCGAACCATCATAATATATATTTTTCCTTTCTCGAGCCACGTAAAAACAAAGTGTAGATCAAATAAAGAAAATTTATGACAAAATACACGAGTAATCCCCCCTCATATTATTAAGAAATCCTTGGGTTTCGTTTTTTTTATTATTGCCACTGTGTGTATATATATTAGGCTGCTGTGCGATTGGACCAGAAACTTTTCGGCAAACACAGTGGCTTAACATTCTTTCAACAACTCTTCGTTAACGTATACGGTTTCTACGTCTTCTTCATTTTTTTTTTCTTCTTACTTAGTAAAATATTTATCGATGCACGGAAATTCTCGACAGATTGAGAACAATGGTAAGCTTTAAGCAGACAAACATTCAAGAATCCTTCTACATTTACGAAAAAAGATATAATTATCATCGTAAGATTTGTGAATACAGAAATTCTTTGTGTGTTTTCCTACATATCATCGTTTTCCCAAATTCCACAATTTATCATACTACAACACCGCAGACTCTCTATAAAATTATAATCTAACAACGTCGCATATCCTTACTGTCACCTACCCAATTCTCCATGCGAGAAGAACAACAACAACAAAAAAAAAAGAAAAATCAAGTTCACCTGGAAACCCATACCACTTTACACTATACCGCACGCGATTCCGGGTGAAGGTTATCATCCCTCTCGCTTCATTCGCTACGCTGGCAAGAATCCAACTGCTCTCTCTCTCTCACTCTTCGTGCCTATATATCCACCACACTCGCGTACCTCCCTCTCGAGACGAGTGAGCAGCAGCGTAGAGAGTGAGTGAGAGCTTCAGTCGTAGATTGAAAAGCGATAAAGTATATACATACATACATACACACACGAGTGAGTGAGCGAGGGAACGAACGAACGAACGGCCAGCGTGGCCGCCAGAAGCGAATTATTTAACACACTCGAAAGTCTTCGAGAGATTATACACTTGACGTCGCGGCCGGCGTCGGCAGTGGTAATAGCAACTCATATATATATATATATATATATATATATATATACTCTACTCTCCTCGCGAGTCTCGTTTTTTTTGTTTCTGCATGCCAGCAGCTCATAGTGATTCCACTTGTGGCGCAGTGTGAATGAAACTACGTTACTTTTCTTCTTCGCGCAAAGTTTGGCCTTCGCTTAGTCTCCAGCCGAAAGTGCGCGATCGAAATTTATCCTCCTCGTGTGTATGTGTGTGTGTGTGTTTCGATCGGACAAGGTCGACTTCTCGACGGCTGCTCTTTCTCTCGGTTAGAAATTCACCGATTAATTTATTGTCGAGATTCGCAGCGATAAATATATTTCCTATATACGTGATATGGCTAATAGTTTTGGATTATCACGTACGACGAAGCACACACGCGAATTCGCGTCGATTTTCGTCGTGCAAATAAGCTGCGAGAGTAAGTGAGAGAGAGAGAGAAACAATATATATACGCTTGAATAACGTCTTAATTCAGCGTGACCCAATATTTGTCTATTCTCAACGCGTTCTTTTCGAATTAGACGATGACTTTTTTTCTCGCGTCACGTGTGTGTTTGTTCAGGTGAAATATATGGCTGATGCGTGATGAAATTAAGGTTTCGGGTGAGAGAGAGAGAGAGAAAAAAAGAGAGAAACAGACGGTGAAAGAGATCACTTTTTTTTCTTGCACGGGCGATTTAATCGTGAACGCGTGGTGGCTCGGATGTTTTCGGCAAACAAGGAGCGTCTGTGCAAGTGCGTCTCTAATTTATTAAGCTATTAGCCGATTGCCGTTATCTTCTCTTTTTTCGTTCAGGTCTCGTGAGTTATTAATGTTAAAATTTTGGGAAAGAACAATTGACAATTGAATTTTTCTTACGCTCTATTCAATAGATAAATTGTGGTTTGAAGAAAAAAAACAAAACAGGCAAATTTTGAAATAAAAAAATATATATATATATTTGGAATGAACTTACCCATCGAACTCATCAATTTTTTTCCGCTTGAACAAACGAGCAATGTAAGAATTGTTCATTTTGCTTAGATTTTAAATCCTCTAATAAAATTAAAGAAATGTTGACGAAAATATTCTCCTCTATACTTTGAAAACAAATAACTTCCGGGATCTTTTTTAAAAGCAAGTTCCATTCAGCTGTATATCTCACGACCAAAATCAGTCTGTTAATCAGCAAAAAATTCACGAATCTCTACCTCCTACACAAATTACAAAATATCTTTATCAACCGCACTTCTCTCCTCTCTCTCTATATAATACACACACGATAATATAATTCTCCAACGAAACCACGCACGAAATCAGAGCGCGCAAGCAGAGCTACCAAGACCGACAGACAACTGAATCCAACCCGCTGAGTAGTATAATTTCCAAGACACCACATACCACACGCACTATACTCGTACGCTAAAACTACACTATACACGCTCTCTCTCTCTCTCTCTTTCTCCCTCTCACACGTTACAACTACGCGTCTATACCGTAATGCGCTTGTCGCGATAACTAATTAACACGTCGAGAGAGCGCGGGCTCATGCCAACGTCACCGTGTGTCAACGGCTTCATCGTACACGCGGCTGCTCACCCGCGCGCTCGTGTCGTCGATTGCCCGCCAGAGATTATTATTATTACCGTGTGTGTACGCACATACACATATACGTATTACGAAGAGAGGGGATAAGATAGTTAGATATATATAAGAAGCGAGGTAGAATTTTACGAGCACAGGATTTATCGTTCGATATGTGTGTATACTATATGGGCGGGAGGGATGTTGATTGTGTGGTACAGAAATCGACTACTGTAGCATATGCGGGTAATTATATGCGGAGGGGTGCTGGACAAGGGTCGTAGGTGTATAGCCGAAAGTTGAGGCAATTGTTGGAGCACAGGAAAAAGATGTAAAAGAAATCGTTGATGCGTGCTATATATGTGATTCGTGAAAGACGGACATCTGATAAAATACGCGCGGATACACATCAGATATGGAGATAAGCTTATCTTACGTGGTGTATGTATATATGTATATATGTATTATACATGTACACGTAGGTATATGTTTAATCGTGTGTATAGTACGTAAAATTTATACGGATTTAAATAGCGCTCGTACTGATTTACCGCTGTTAATTAGAAGCGAAAGGTCGATTATTCGATGGATATGTTTATTGAAAGTAATTGATCGACAGTTGCAAATAAACGTCTATGTGCGTGTGTGTGTGTGTGTGTGTGTGTGAGTGTGTCTGTTATATGCATAAACCGAGGATAGACGTCGAACGCGCATTTAGCGATAAGTATTGAAAATAAAGCTGAAACGTTAATTTACGCGGTGCTTCGTTTTTTTTTTATTTAAGCTTGTATAGAGATTTATTCTTAGCAGAGTCGTTTAACGTAACTTTTTATATGCGCCTTTATCGGTCTATAATATATATTATACATTTTGTTAAACTTTTAATTTGCTTGGGAATAAAAAAAAAATCTAATAAAAGTTGGACGGAAAATTATGTAGTTGTAAAAAAGTATGAGGGGAAAAGAAAAGGCAAACTCCATCATATGTATAATGAGTGGAAAAGTGGAAATCAATTTATTCCTCAATGAATACGAGCACGTAAAAGAGCCATAAAAGTTATTAGTTATTTTATTATTACTTTTCGATAATTCATTAATTTTATAGGAAATCTATTAATTTTTTCCCCCCTTTTAGCAAGCAGCTAACTGTTCACGATAAAGTTTTAATTTGCATACCCTCAGGTGATACAAACTCATTATTATTATTAAACTAACGTTTTATGTAGTAAAGTTTAAGTTTTTCGGCAAAAAAAAAATAATCTTCCGTAAGGTTATTAATTGTATAAAAAAGCTAATAAGTAATATAACATTAACGATATTTTCCCAAAAGTTGAATTGAAAATAAACTTCGCAATTGTCGGTAATAAAGTGGATTTGGCATCGTCTTAACACAGCAATTGCATTTGAATTTTCAATTCCAACAGCATATTGTTGCATTTTAAATCTTCTCAATTCCTAGCGAGTACGTTCATCTTATACATTAAATATTGAAAAAGAAAATTTATCATTTGTAAACTATTTGATAATAAAGTATTTTCTAAGCAATAACGAAAATTGCTTTCAGAACCAATTTCTTATACGTATTCGTCGCTAAAAATTTTGTTTATATTCTCACATACGCAGATACGATTAATATTCTTTAGAAAATTTCAATCAAATGATCCTTACAACAAAAATCCTATACCCAAAAAAAAACCTATTATACGCACTATATATGCACCACATCATCACATTGGGCTGATACTCGCACCTCAATTCCCAAAACGCATCAGCATCGCAAACATCCTTTACCTCCCTCGTCACTTTTCGTCGTCACCCTCCCAGCGTCGTCAACGTCCAACAACAGCAACAACAACAACAACAACAACAACTACGTAGTCACCACCTCCATCTCCCATCTACCAAAACTTCCTTCGCGTTCCTCGGAGACCAAAACTCTCTCACGTTCAACCCCTTATCAGTCGTAGTCGTCGTCGTTGCCGTCGTTGTCCTCGACTCTCTCCACCAACTTTCCTCGACCAATTCGCCATGCTCTATCAAAACATCTCCTCTCTCTATCTCTTACCCCTTCGATCTCTTCTTCCTATTTCTTCTTCTCCTCCTCTTCCTTCACCTTCCTCTGTCTACACCTACAACCACTGGCAGCAAAACCTTGCCAGATCTTCTACTTTTTCTTCTTCTCACGGGAGATCTCAAGTCAACTTTTGTATATATAATATACTAACTGCGCTGTAAGGTATAGAGCGACAAAGGGATATAGAGAAAAAAAGGGTAAACCCGGAAGACACACACACGCGCGAGCGCGAGGCAGCTATATATATAAAGAAGTGAACGACAGTACCGTCCTCGCGGGATGATCGTCGCGAGGTAACTGACGACGGTACCTTCGAACGCTAGGGGCTGCCAGAGGTTGCGCGCGATTCTCTCTCGCTTCTCGCTCGGAGCGGCGCGCGCACCCCTCTATATACACCGTAAGAGGGAAAGAGAGGGTACGATGGGCAATTACCGCGTGCGCGGTACGGACATGTGCACCGAAACGACGACGACGATGATGATGATTCTTTTCTCAATGTCGATGTATGGTTTAATTGAACGATACGTGGAAATGATTTCATAAACCGAGAATTTTCGAATACCATAATCACATTAGCAGTTTTGAGAGGGAGTGAAAATTTTAATAACATATACGTGTACCTATATATATACATATACACGCGCACATTTGACCCATAACTTGTTGCCGAAAATTATAACGATCGTCAGAGTCGCGTAATATAATGTATATATATATACCCTTGGTTTGGATTTTCGCGAATCCCATTTTCAACTTATTAATTTCATTATACCAATCCGCGCCCACCCGCGTGCGCACAACACACTCACTCTCTCTCTCTCTCTCTCCAACTTCTGATATGAAAATTTGCCCAAGTAAATAACCCAATTTGCAACTTGCCGGTGTATTCGTACACAGAAAGAGCGCGTATTTCAATTCGCAAATGATATACGCTTTAATCGTTACGCCTCTTACACTACCAAACCATAACTCTAAAACCACCTTCTCATTTTGTTTTTCACCTCACCTATTATATATATAAGCCTACGATCAATTTCAGTACACATAACCTTCGCTCTAAAAATCACCCAAAAAAGTTGCTATTATACATTTCTCCCTACTTGCATATATATATAGGTATAGATTCAGCTTTCGCATTCACATTGCGCGGCCTCCACTCTCTCTCTCTCTCTCTCCAGCCACAGTGACACTGCTGCTGCTGCGCGCGCGTAACTCCACCCCCGTGTCACGGAGACGAGGAGGAGGGAGGGGGGGAGGAGGAGAGATGCGCCCTATAGGAACATAATACCTGCGGAATCTACCACCACCCAACTCCCCCCCCCACTCCTCTTCCATTCTAAAGCTCTACACTATTATAGTATTTACCGGCGCGAGCTGCATACGATGCTGCTTGCTGGTGCTGGCCTACTTAAAGCGCGAACTTGCACGCGCGCGCGCGCGGGCGCGTGGTATATAGAAGCGCCGAAACGATATCGGATCTCCTCTCTTTCTTACTGTCTGCGTCTCTGTCTTTACTGTGCTGTGTTCTACAGCTGCTATAGAGTCTTTGGGAGAGAGAGAGAGAGAGAGGGAGGGAGAGAGGATTTGAGGTAGCGACAGTTGGCGTCGGTGCGGCTATTGTCTGCACGAGCAGCAGAAGCTATTTACGGGAGAGAACGAATCCCCGATTCGAGGTTTTTCCGTTCCTTTTTGCTCGTCCTTTTTTTTTTCTTCTTCTTGGTGATCGTCTCGTGCGAAGGTTTTGTTCTTCGTGAAGAGAGAGAGAGAGGATAATGATCGTGTCGAGTGGCCCTTTACGCTTATCCGCTGATTGTTTTCGGGGTGGAAGGTTAGAGGAGAAGGTCTTGTTTAGTGTTGCGCCGTCGCGCGCGAGGTTGAGAGGATTTTAATCGGTTGTCCGTGTGTGCGTGCGCGCAAGCTTCGTTTCCACGATGTTCGATATTTTTTCATTTTCATTTTTTTTTTTTTGTTTTTTGGTAGGTATTGTGTAGCTGGGTTAATGAATTTTCGCAGTTGTTTAATACGATATGCATTGTCGATTCGTTGTTTAATATCTCTCTCTCTCTCTATTTTTTCTTCTTTCCCCAAAAACAAATTCAATGGAAAATCACAAACAGCGTTCGTGCTCCAATTTTTCGAAAATACATCTCTTGAATTTTACATATTCCAGCGTATATAAAAAATAGAAGAAAACAAAAAAACGCTTCACGTGCCGCTGATTGGCTATTGAATATTAACGTAACAACGTGGAACAAAACAGAAAAAACGAGGCCACAGCGAAAAATAATATTTTTTCCGAAATGTTCTAGAGAAAACCGGCTACGTACTTGCGCGCACGTGTGGTTTTTCCCAATATATATATACTACAACACCGTACAGACACGGTTGCGAAGAAAAAAAATCCATCTTACCTTATACCCCCACAAAACGTAGTCGTAAATGAGCTCACTCGGGTCTAAGTCATTTCATCGCTACCCGAGAAAAAAGAAAACTGCTTTTTCCCACCCTCCCTCAGCCCATAACAAAAGGCATTCCCACGTATATAGTATAAAAACAGCCAAACCTTTACTTGTATAAATGTCGAACAAAAACAAAAACAAAAACAAAAATGAAAGAAAAAGAGAACAACAAAAATGTAAAACCCAAATGGCTATATATATGCAGAGCTCCGTTACGTAACACGTACGGCGCGCATCCACTACTCGGCATTCCACTCTCTCTCTCTCTCTCTCGCTCTCCGCGTTAGAGAGGAAGAAGATCGAGGCGGCTTCACAGGTGAACACAGCGAGCAATGAAAGTCGAGGCGCGCGCGCGCGCGCAGAGAGAGAGAGAGAGAGTTGCTACCGAGGGCTGGTCGATGCCACAAGGTCGCCCGATATCGACAGCTGCCCGCGCCGCCGCTACCACCACTACTACTACTACATCGCTGCTCTCTGTGGTATATATAAGTGTATATAGCATACACATACACACAGTAGTAGGTATATATGGAGGACCGGCGCACAAGTTGTGTATATAATATTACACTGAGTCGTCTACGACGTTGCTGCTTTTTCTCTCCTCCACGTGATTATTAAAATTGGAGGGCCAGCCAATTAGCATCGAGTGTGTGTGTGTGTGTATATATAGCGCGACATTGGCCCTGTGTATAATATATGTGTAGTGGTGGTATAAAAGGGATGAGTGGTTGTAACGAGTGGAGTGAGGTGGAATGGGAGGTATTAATTGAGAGGGGATTTTTTGTTGATACACTTGAAGAAGTATTGTGTATATAACTATTAGTTACAATATTGTATGATGATATAAGTATAGGTACAACGTTACGTTCATGGTACAACTGAATGTCTTTACATAGCGAATGAGTTCGTGTCTGACTATGTTTGGCATGTATCTACTTACAAATGTCGTGTGTGTGTGTGTGTAGGTATATAGAAAAAAATCTTATACGGTGAAAAATCTTTATACATATTTTCTTTTAGCATTACTCTGTAATAAAAATTTAATAGATGAGCTATTATAAAGACACCAAACAAAAACCGGCTGTTGCACGTGTTTTTTTTTTAACTTCACGCTCGAATATAAATTGCTGCTCTAGCGCTGAACATTAGCGCCCCGTTAGCTATTATAAAGCATGCGAGTCACTGTTTTCTTCTTCTTTTTTTTCCATAAAATATCACGAAACTTTCGCGCAAAAGTTGCGTTCTCTCTCTCTCTCTCTTTCGCGCGTACAAAAGCTCGCCGCGATTGAAAATTATTTTAATATTTTTCCAATATTTCAAAACTGTTGCTGCTGTTCCTACTGCTACCTACGTATACAAAAGAAGAAAAAACAGAAACTAAAATATATACGCGCACGTACTACATATAACAACACCATAACAGCCACCGCATACCGTCCGCTAATGTATTCTTTTAGCGTAGCATATATATATAAAACACAGTGTGTGTGGGTGCAAACAAAATGTAGAAAATTTTTCATCCCAATCCGCGTTATATCCTCTCGCGTGTATACGAAGAATGCATATACTCGGTAGTACATATACTGCCACTAACAAGCCGGTGATTTGTGCGCTCGCGACTGTACCGAGTATATACATAATAAATAACACTGTGCGATAACGCGCACACACACATACTGTCAACAACTTGTAAACTCACTTCTGGATGCGCGTATGGGTCATGCACCTCGCGTGCGAGAACAGAGGTAAACGAGAGAAAGGATAATTTTCAGAGTTATATATATACACTTCGTGAAAAAATATGTAGCAGTCGTATAATCCTCGTTTTTCTCCTCGCGAAAGTATATATATATATATATACGCGTATGTGTATATGTATATGTTATAGGGAGAAATGGATGAGCAGCGGCGACAACGTGGGGGGAGGGAAAAAGTTGCGCCGATTGCTACTACTGTTTCTTTACTTATACTGTGAGGGAGGAAAAGTATATAGTTAGGCTGGAGTTGTGATGAAGTTCTCGTGGATATATATGTGTGTGATATGTATGCTGCTTGTGCGAAGAAAGAAGTAGATAGATATATATATAGATAATGGCTGTTTGTATTGCGTTTTGTCAATAACGACTGTCAAGGTGTTGTTTGATTGTCGGGTAAATGAAGAGAGAAAGAGAGAGAGAGAGAGAGAGAGAAAGTCAATATGAGAGACGCGCGATGTCGATAAGATTTTCTGTTTCTTTATTAGTCTGCAGCTCGCGCGAGTGAAAAGAAATGACGATAAGATATATTTAAGTCCATATAATTAACTTATCAATCAGAATTTGATGGGGATCTAAATTTTCGAAAGATGTCAAACTAGATTGTGTGTGTA